>JANTPZ010091477.1:0-31274 GCA_025593235.1 Vachellia pachyceras
CCTCCTTCCCATGGCAGCATCCTGAGCAGCATGAGGCGTCACAGTAGTCTCATGCAAGGATCAAGTGAGGCAGTTGGTAGTACAGGCATTGGTGGTGGTTGGCAGCTCGCATGGAGATGGTCTGAGAGAGAAGGAGAAGATGGGAAAAAAGGAGGAGGATTTAAAAGGATTTATTTGCACCAAGAGGGAACTCCTGGATCTCGACGTGGATCCGTTGCATCAGTTCCTGGTGGGGATGCTCTTGGTGAAGGTGAGTATGTCCAGGCTGCTGCCTTGGTAAGTCAGCCTGCTCTTTACTCCAGGGAACTTCTTGATCAGCAACCAGTTGGGCCTGCTATGGTTCACCCATCTAAGACTGCTTCAGCGGGACCAATATGGAAAGCTCTGCTTGAACCAGGGGTTAAGCATGCATTGTTCGTTGGTGTTGGAATTCAACTACTTCAGCAGGTAATTCGTGGTTACATTAAATGTGAGATTATAATCCATAATCATGTTATTTGGAACTTGGAAGCCTGTTTGTTCAGGTTGGCATAATCATATTCTTCCAGTTCGAACTTTTCCTTTGTCTTTTATGTACATAGCATCTTTTTAATGGTTTGTGCCATCCGATCACTGACTAACATCGAGTTCTAAATGTATTTACGCAGTTTTCGGGAATAAATGGGGTTCTATACTACACTCCCCAAATCCTTGAAGAGGCAGGTGTCGAAGTTCTTCTTGAAGATTTAGGCCTTGGCTCGACATCTGCATCATTTCTTACTAGTGCATTCACAACCTTGTTGATGCTTCCTTGTATTGGTTTGGCCATGAGGCTCGTGGATATATCAGGCAGAAGGTACGCTCTTATTTTCCTTCTGGTCTGCCTTCTTATTTTTCTGGGAAAGGCTTCTGATATAAACCAACAGATTCGCATTAGCCTATTACCTATAGACCCATAAGCACCTAAGGCATCCTATACTGTTCAATCTGATACACAACAGAATCCTAACGCAGCACTACCTTTCACATATGGTGGTAGAAAAGATTCTCTCCCCGATAGACAAACTTGTGAGGAAGCTAGAATCTAGCCTTGTAAATGATCTAGGCACCAGATAAGATTCAAATGGATACATTTAAAAAAAAGGTGCAGTAAATGATGTTGTAACTTAGTGACATGAAAGCTCTTGTATAAATGTGAAGTTGTAGGTTTAATTCCATTTATAACTTCAGGTCTTTGTCCATTAGTGTGTGACGCTTTAATTAAAAAAAGAAAGGATTGAGTAGAAGATTCTCTTGTGTGCGTATTGTATTCATGATTTATGATTTGTTTGGAATAATTAACTCCTTGGTTGATGCAGGCAATTACTACTCTGCACAATTCCTGTGCTGATAGGGTCACTCATCATTTTGGTGATCGGGAACATAGCGAACTTTGGCACAGTGGTGCATGCAGTTATATCAACTGCATGTGTTGTGATATATTTCTGCTGCTTTGTGATGGCCTATGGACCAATACCAAACATACTTTGCTCAGAGATTTTCCCAACAAGGGTCCGTGGGCTCTGTATTGCCATATGTGCGTTGGTGTTCTGGATTGGAGACATCATTATCACTTACACACTGCCTGTGATGCTTAGTTCCATTGGACTTGCTGGTGTTTTTGGAATTTATGCCGTTGTGTGCTGTATGTCCTGGGTCTTTGTGTTCTTGAAAGTTCCAGAAACTAAGGGCATGCCCCTTGAAGTCATCACTGAATTCTTCGCTGTTGGTGCAAGACAAGCTGCTTCTACCAAGAACGAGTGATACATCACTAGGTGTTATATATGCTCTGAAGCGTTAGTTGATAAGGCTAAAATTTCTATTTTTCGTCTTTAAACATTTTTGCTTGTCGGCAGCATCCCCCTAGTGGACGAGGCAAATCGTCCGAAACTTGTGTATTATTTTTTCATATTAAATTTTTGCATTTTAGATTTAACTCTCTCCGCATATCTTCGGCCAAAAGACTCTTGCCCTTTAAGACTTGAAACTCGGAATTTAAATAGATGACGTAAAAATTAAACTGTGTTGTCACAAAATAGAAGTTCAAATCATTCAAGTATATGATTTGATGAGCGCTACTGACGTGCATCCCAATATATTACCAATATATTCTTCCTTGTGAACATGTTTGAGGAATTGTTCCGACTCTCCGTAAAACGGTATTCTGTCAGTACATCAACATGGCGATCACATAAAAGCGAGTACCATCAAAACTCATGTCGGGATGCAATAAAAGCATATTCCAGAATCCAAATCAAACTTCCATCACCGTTGCAATTAAGCATTTCCAAAACCTCTGCCCACCGTTGGCTTTTTAATCAATTTGTAAGTAGGGAGAATGGAATAAGTGCATGAGTAGGGAGCTGAGTGCACATACATATCAGGAACTAGTATTTGCAGAAATCGCCTATACAGTTCGCAACTTTTGAGGCTACGAGATCAGCAGGGCAAAATTTTGGAGCAGATTCAGATCTGCGTGTCAAGTGAAGATTCATTACCCCCCTCAAAGCATCTTTACCTTGAGCATTTCTGGCAGATGAGCAGTATGCTAACTAAAGACCCGGTTTTTCCTCAGATACCGATGGGCTCTCAACTTTTTCTGGGTCACTCATCTGATTGTTAACGGAGATCTTTTCTGCTTGGGCATTTGATTTGACGTGGGACTTCAATGGTCTCTCAAAATCTTGACCAGTGGTAGGATCTACCATCAACCTGTTGAATGTTTGCTCCTGCAAAATGGAAAAGATGCTTCAGTCACACAAATTAGGCAGAGAAATACCTCAAGAAATAAGGAAAGTTAAAAACTTAGAAGACAAATCCTGCCAATTTGCAGGCATGAAGTATTATTATCACATAATCAAAATATAAAATGACATATACAACATATGATATGCTTAGTCTAAAGATAAATTCAAGAGAGCAGCTCCACACAAATGAATTAATGTTGTGAGACCAAAACCTGTAAACCTTTTGGCAGGTTAACAGAAGTTACCATCCTGCCTTCACAATTCAAATTGATTTTAAGATCACGATTCAGTGACTATGCAGCTGCAAATAGTTTTTGGTTCCAGGAAATTGAAAACCTATTCTTTAAAAGTTATAGATTGAGATAGATAAACCTGTATTGTTTAGGATATAAAACATAAATATTGAATTGTCCATACGTATGCTAAAATTTCTTATATAACATTTTCCTATGCACCAACCATCCCTTTGGTATTTACTTCGAAGGCATCTCGAAGTACCCATACACAAACTCTTACTGCAATGCTCAGATCTGGTATTGATACCAAATTCAGGAAACCTATGTTTTGATCGGTTCTGTAATTATATTAATGGGGTAATTAAAGTGAGCATTCAACACAGGTGGAATTGCCGTTGGATGTGGAAAAATGAAAACCAAGTCTTCTGTACCTAGAAATCTAAATCCGAAAAACAACTGCACAAAGATTACCTAGCATATTCACAACCCACAACTTCATGGATATTTAAAACTATCTGGCTCCCCGTGTCTCTGTCATGATTTAGTGAATGCTTAAATTTTCAAGGGCTTCGAGCTTTCTGTGGAGGGCTTCATGCTCTGCTTGTATACGTAAAGGAACTCCATGCTTTTGATAGACATTGGTTTGCGCCAAGTTTTCATCGATATCAGCAGCAGTAGTTGCAAAAGGATGATTAGCGGGAATCCACCTGATAGAGTCAGGATCAACATCGGAAGGTAGAGAGTCTCCTTCCTTGAGGAACATTGTAGGTCGCTTCCAGCGATAGGCCCGTGATCTCCTTCTCTGGTGGATGGCTTGGTGCTCTTCAGTAAGAGTCACTGGGGCCAAGCGGTAAAGCTTACCACACATCTCAACTGTTGACTTGCTTTTGCTAATCTTTACTAAGGGATTATTGAATGGGTCGTCATACTTGAGAGGCCTTGATCTGAATGATTTTTTTTAAGCATCAATCAATAACATGATAAACGATAATGAAAGTTCAACAAGTTGAAAGCTAAAAGGGTAATAGAATCATACATGCCTCTTGAATCGTATCTGAGCTGGCCACGCCTGACAAGATCAGCGACGGAACCAGTACGCTTGTATCTGGACTTCCTCACTACAAACGCTCTGACGGCCGTAACCAAAACAACAATGGCAACACATAACAAAATCCAAAACTTGCTCGTAGTTGAATTCGTCTGTTCAAAAATGGAATTTGGTTGAGAAGCATATGATACCAACTACTATCAAGCAACAATTAATCTACACCGGGCTTAGCATTAGCATAACAGGGAGGGAAGGGGAGATCTAACGAGTTCATGAATTTTGGCAAAGCAACTATGAGTTAAATAGTAATGCTGTTCCCTAGCCTCTACAGGAAATCGCAGTAGCGTCCAATAATTTAGTTTTCAACCAAAGGTGTAGTCGGCTCGCGTCGTAGCATATGGACATCTCATTTCTCCGCCGGAATTGGGAAATACGACGGCCGGATGAGGAGCTGGAGACGAAGTTGTGGATGCAACTCTTAGCCTATGTTTGAGTTGAAGCAATGACAGAAAATTGTCAAACTCTACTGTTCTTCACTCGCCTCCCCCGGAGATTCATGCTCTTTTGTATGAAGATTTCAGTTGTTTATCTTTCTAGCGTCTTCCTTTTGCTTCTCCTTTTGTATTCCAAAAAAAAGTCTGAACAAAACAACGACTGGACCAGACTACTTGCCTCGACAGAAATCCATTCAAACCTCAATCCCCAAATTGTTGCCGATCCCATTTACAGGAGCTTGGGTCCTGTAGGCTTCAGATTACCCTTGGCGATATTGCTACTACTCACTCCAGTGTTCTCCCAATTTCTTCTCGAGTTCATGAGAATATTTTATTTTAAAAAAAATTTAAATTATCGTTCTAATTCTAATGGTTGAATATGATATCACTAAATAATATATTTGTATTTTTAAATCAAAGTAACTATTGAATTGAAAATAAAAAAGGAATTTATTCTTCAATAAAATGAAATATTATTTATTATTTAATTCTTAATTCATCCGTCATCGTTAAACTCCTCGGTTGCTTTATCCGTCAGGATACACTACATTCGAAACTACTGAACCTGTCGAAGCAGAAGGGAGGGTTCAAGCTTTCTGAGTTGGAGGGAATAGATTATTCAATAAGGAAGATTACCGGAATGTAATGCTGGGTGGGCCATGGGTAATCTTCGGCCGTTATCTCACTGTTCATTCAGGGGAACCCGAACCCGCCTTTTCTCCACTCAATTTGAGATCAAAGACTTCTCAGGAGGTCGCCCATCCTAGTACTACTCTCACCCAAGCACACTTAATTAATCTCGAGAAGGTCTATGACAGGATTAATTGAAATTTTATGAAGACTATTCTCCAGGAGATAGGGATGAAAGAGGCGGCCATTAATCTCATAATGAATTGTATTTCAACCACTTCCTATAACGTTTTATGGAATGGATCCAAAACTGAATTCTTCTATCCTAAGAGAGGTCTCCAGTAAGGGAATCCAATGTCCCCTTTTTTATTTGTGCTTTACATGGATAAGCTCTCTCACATTATAAGCGATGCGGTGGATGCCAATCAGTGAAAACCTATTCATGTTTCTAGAGATGGGCCTTCCATTTCTCATCTGATGTTTGCTGATGATCTTCTGCTTTTTGGAGAGGCCACGGAAAAGCAAATCTCTATTATGATGTCTTGTTTAGACAAATTTTGCCAGACTTCTGGGACAAAAGTTAGCAAGGAAAAATCATCCATTTTTTTCTCTAGAAGAGTTCCTTTAAGCATAAGAAGGAAAATTCAGGCATGAGAGTCTCGACTGAGATAGGGAGATATCTGGGCTTCCCTCTTTATGGGGAAAAAAGATCTACTGAGAAGTTCCAGTACATTATTGACAGAGTTAAATTCAAATTATCTGCTTGGAAAGTGAATTGCCTCTCCGTTGCGGGTAGAATCACCCTTGCCAAATCGGTCCTTAGCTCTTGTCCTCTCTATCCTATACAGGTGGCTAAGGTGCCTTTGGCCATTTGCAATGAGGTCGAAAGGATTCAGCGTAATTTTATATGGGGTTCGAAGAATAGGAAAGGTTTTCACCCTATTCATTGGGATGTTGTCATGCTGCCTAAAACTCATGGAGGTCTCGGTTTTAGGAAGTTACATTCAGTGAACCGTGCCTTTGGAGCGAAATTAGCTTGGAGTCTTATCCATGGAAATCAAGGCTTATGGGCTCAAGTCTTACAGATTAAATATATGTTTAGAAGCGAGCAGAGTCTGTTGAATGTGCAACCGGGAGATTCTAGTTTATGGCGTTTCATTTGTGTGCAGCAAAATATGATTGATAATGGTACTAAATGGCAGGTGAAGAACGGGAACATGGTTAAGTTCTTTTCTGATGTTTAGCTAATTCCTGGGAAGGCTATCAAGGATTTATGCTTTAGAAACCTATCCCAGGAGGAGGAAAATTCCAAAGTGGCTAATTGGGTCATTAATGGTACTTGGGATTTCCATCGATTGGAAAACTTGGTTAATGGTGAGGTGTTACTTAACTTATTCAACTCGATTCCTCCTAGACTTGATGCTGGTAACGATTCAATGATATGGGGTCTTTCTCCGAATGGAAGCTTTACGGTCAAGAGTGCCTATTTTGCCATTGAGACTGAACCTCCTCATATGTATAACTCTATTTATAAGCATATATGGAAATGGAGAGGAGCTAAAAGAATAAGGGTTTTCCTTTGGAAGGCTTTTCATAACAGACTTCCTACCAATACTTGGAGAATTTCTTGGTCTACGGCGTCTCCTTTGTGCTCATTCTGCCAATTTGAAGAGGAGAGTGCTTTGCATATTTTGCGGGACTACCGGTACGTTAGGGAGGTTTGGTGCAGGGCTGTTCAACCCTCTCATTTTGCTAGCTTCTTTTCTGCTTCTCTGCGGGATTGGATGTCTATGAATATGAGAAAGGACACTGGGCTAGACTCTACTTGCAATTGGAATCTTTTCTGGGGCGTGGCTTGCTGGCTCTTATGGACATGGAGGAACAAGGATATATTTGATGACAAATTCATCAAACTCGTTGATCCCTACAACACCATCAAAGCTTCTTGGAAATCCTTCGTCCAAGTTGACGATGTTTTGCAACTACATCCTGTTATCAAATGCCTTCAACCGCAGAAGTGGAAGCCTCCTGATAGAGGATGGGTGAAAATTAACGTTGATGGGCGGTAGCCAGATCTTCTAATAAGGCAGGTTGTGGAGGTGTTATTAGGGATCACTTGGGGTCATGGATTATGGGTTTTACGAAGAAGTTAGGGTTGACTGACTCTTACATGGCTGAGGAATGGGCTATCTACAGAGGCCTGCTTATTGCCTACGATCATGGCTTCAAGCAAATTATCGTCGAATCAGATGCCAAGGTAATTGTAGACATGCTTAACTTAAACTGTGATTCTAATAGACATGCTTAACTTAGACTGTGATTCTAATAACAAAGGTTTGTTATTTGCAGATATTAGAGACCTCATGGCAAAAGAGTGGAACGTCATTATCCAATATGTTCCGAGGGAGCTGAATAGATTAGCAGATGCTCTGGCAAAGGAAGCTATATCGATCTCAAGAACCTACTACTCGTGCCCGCACCACCTTCAGGAGCTGTGTGCAAATGATTATCTGGGATTCCATACCCATGTTGTGTAATTGTCTCTCTTTTGAGTTTTAGTACTCTCTTTTTGTATAAAAAAAAACTTGAGATCAAGGGATTGTTTGCCTCCTCTTTTTAAATTTAGATTTGGTTTCAAAACCTAGGTTTTATCCTGAAATTTAGGTTTTGTCTAAGTACAAAAATTTTTTCTGAAAAGTTATTTTGGTTACAAAAACTCCGTTTGAAATCTAGATTTTCTGTTTCATACTTTTTTCTTCTTTCTCTTTCATCTTTCCTACGTTTTCTCTCTTCTCTTTGCTCTTTCCTACTTTTTATTCTTTCTCTTTCCTACCTACTTTTTTGCACGGAATCCGTAAAAGCTAATAACTTCCCAAGTATAAATCACTTTTCAAAACCTAGGTTTTACCTCAGAATCTGTAAAAGCTATTTTTAAAAATATATTCTTAAAAATCTAGATTTTACCTCAAAATTCATAAAAATTATTTTTAAAATAGCTTTCAAGTCGGACGCGGAGGGTCTGATTAGCTTCATTTCTAACCAATGCAACTTGTTTCTTTTACCCCAAAAAAATCTTTTTTTCATTGTAGAATATTTTGACATTAACATACTAATCAAAACGTGGATCCGTGGCGCAATGGTAGCGCGTCTGACTCCAGATCAGAAGGTTGCGTGTTCGATTCACGTCGGGTTCAATTCCCAAGTTTAGTCTTTTGGATTCCCATGTTCTATTATTTGGCCGAAAAATGTCGTCAGAGTCGAGTGAAGATTTATTCATGCAGTTGCAGTGAACTCAAAATACTCAATCCACAATATGCTTGTATGAGATTAAATTGAAAACCACTCAAGGAATTAAGTTTAATCGTTTAAGTGAATGAAATTACACATATTTAGTCGAATAACGATTTTTATTGATCGAAATTAATTTTAATCTTAAACAATATTATTAGTGATAGAGTTGGAACCTGGCATGCGGGCATTTGAACCTGTATCCGACAGGCTAAGCCGCTTGCATTTTGTCATTAATATTGTTACTGAAACAAATTAGATGAATTAAATTTAATCTAAATAATTTTAATCTTGTGATTTTTATATTAATCAATATACTTTTAGTAAAAATATACCTTCCATTATATCAAGCAACCATTATAGATACTTTTAGGGAAACAAAATGGTGATCTCGAACATGTTTATTGTGTCCACTAAAATAAATGTTTATTGTGAAAAGGGGAGTAATACGTCATTTGTGCATTACACGGCCGAAATCAAAATCCTTTACGAAAAAGCGTCTAAAAATTTAAGCGCATTAATAAAGTATCTGTGAAATCTTAATACCCAACGAGGGAACCAATCAATAAAATCCTAACCAAGACCCACCCTTCAATATTCGACATCCACAACAAGAGATCCTCTCCCATAATATTAGCCCGTCTGGAGGAGGCAAGTCTTCAAAACCATAAGCCTCCCAAGCATCACTTAATTTTAGACTCAATTAAATTAAAGTCTAATAACAAAAAGTGCGAATCTGATCAAAGGATGTTTCAAATCCGAACTTCTATTACATGATGCACTTAATATAACATACTAACCCAAGTACCGCATTTTCAAAATCGGCGAGTCCATCTAGTCATTATCAAAACTCGTCAATAAACTCCAAGAGATCATCGACCTCTTGCCTTAAAGCTGTAATTTTCTGCTGATGTGGTGCAATCCGATTTTCAATTTCCCGCCCCCCTAACTTTTTCTCGTAGCAGTCTACGACAGTTGAGTGTTTCGCCATTAGCCTCTCTTGCAACTCCCTCTCCTTTGCAATTAGTTCCTCAACCTGCAAGCAACACGATCAAATTAGATATATCATGAATCAAAGTGGGAAAGGATCTGTAAAAAGAAAGCACTTCCGACAAAACCTTAAGTAATACGTGAGCTGCCTGTTGTGGAGAAGATTGTAAAAATGTCAACAGTGACTTCAACTCTTTAGATAACTCTTTCAGCGTGCTATCCACTGATTTTCGAGTTGTTTTACAAGCTTGAACATCTCCTGTCCTAGAAAGATCTCGTAGAGATGCTTCTAGCTTCTCATTTGTTGCCAAGCATCGGTTAATGATGTTACACAACTGCTGGATATTTGTTTGCACCTGAATGGTGAAAAACCAAGCCCAGAATATTAAGCCTATAATTAAACTGCAAATATTAGATTTCCTATGGGACGGTAATTTCATAATTTGATTACCTCCTCCCACTGGAGCTTTGCCATGTAAGCAGGAGATGACTTAGAGATTGACAGATCTACATGCATGTAGACAACACAGGTAACAAATAGAAAGAAAAACCCAGCAATCAACATCAGAGGCTCCCTAAGCATAGAAAGACCGTTGAACTTGTAATAAACCTGCAATAATATTCATGAAAGTCAGTAAGCATTCACACCACCTGTCCATTTGATTTAACGCTAGTTTTCTTTAACCTCCATCTAATAATCAAAATTTAACAAACTAAAACGATCAAAACTTTTATTGAGACACAAGTGCTAATATCATCCTTAAAAGTTACAACAAAAAGGACCCATGCGAAGCATATCAAATATGCATTCTGGGTATTTGGAGCTTGCTTGAACTAAGTCTATCACTTTAAACTACCTGGAAAGGTGCATCAGAAATACCTGAAAATGAACATTATGCTCAGGCACAACATTGTTCTTCTCCAGCACAACAACAGGTCTACCAACAAAATCCAAGTGGGAAATTTTTGTCTGAAAGTAATCAAATAAATATGCTTAAAAGCCAAACCAAGAGAGTGGTTAAATGATGAAATAGCAGCAGATATCAATCTGACAATACCTCCTGCCATTGTTTCACAGGAAATGGAACAGATGCAGAGAATTCGCTAGAACCCTCAGGCAAAACAACCTGTAATTCAAAATCACCACTCAGACCAATAAAGACTGAACTATTATCTACGAGGTCAATATAAGCAATGCTTCTAAGACTATATGACACTATAAGGCATTCCGGGTCACTTTAAAAGAAAAAACCATGTGAGTAAAAAGTTTAGAGAAAAGCTTCTTACTTGGGTAAAAAAACAGAAAAAAAAAAAAGAAAATGGAATAAATAAACATGCAGCTGATTTGATTCACATTTATCTTGGCGCAACTTTAACATAGACCAAGTTGAAATTTCATATACAGAAAAGTGAAAATTCATTTTCTCCCTGCATTCTCTTCTTGCTAAGAAAATGTTTCAAGTGAAATGTGCTTTTGTATAATAGACCCCCCACTATAAGATCGCTTTTCAACACAAAAGATGGAAATAAACATTAAAAGAGTATAATCATCTCATTTACCTTCACAAAGAGATTGGCACCGTTTGGCAAAGCGGTGCTTCTACTTATAAGCACGTTCAACAGTGTTTTTCCGCAAAACGAAACAATCTCCTCCATATATTTACCTCGACTTGTGTAAAAGTACTTCTCCACCGCTTTGCCAAACGGACCCATTATCAACTACCAACTCTTTCATAGGAGAGCCAAAAGTGATATTAAGGACACGTTTCCCATCCACTACAAATAAGAAATCCTCGAGTGGCAAGCCATATCCAATTGTAAAAGTGGTCTTCCAGCCACCAAACATTGGATATCTAGGTTCAATCTCCAGCTCCATCTAATTTTTCAAAAGAAAAAATTAGCATTCTAGGTTCAATCTTCAGTTCCATCTAATTTTTTTAAGAAAAGATTCGCATAAGCACTTCAAAAATAAATATTGGAATAATCACCTTTTTCGAGTCACCCCATAAGCTGGAAGTTGAAATGTTGCCAATTTCATCCCTGTAGTACACAGAATGAGCTCGTGGTGGCAATCTTGCAACAAGACGCCTAAAAGCTGATGCACCTCTCACATAAGGGCGGGCCTGATAATCAAGCCTACAGCAGAAATTATTCATTACTACATGTCCAAGTAAGAAAACAACCAGACAATTCGAAATCAAAGAAACAAGGTAACCTAGAAAATTCTCCTTTGCTTTGAGCACCGGCATGAACAAGACTATAATGCTCCGTAATCTGTACATTGCCCCAGTGGGAAATCTCAACTTCTCGGGTTAATTCTTTGGCAACAGCAAAGGGATGATTACTCTCAAAATGTATGACTATTGGTAAGTATGAGAACGAGGGGAGATTCTCATAAGGTCCATATTTTATTTCAGAACCATGTAGTTTTGTATTATCTAGCTTTGTATAAGACTCTATTCTTGCATCAGGCAATTTAACACTGAGTGATTGGACCCTGACATCATATGGAGAAAGGTAGTGAGCACTTTCTCGGAAAAGCACAAGCTGTATATCGGACTGAGCAATTTTCTCAGGAATTGGTTGCAATGAGTGGGTAAAAACAGCCAACACATCCAACAATAAGCTGTCACCTTTCCCAAGCCCCTTGGGTAAAGATACAGAATAAACAGTCAAGGAAGGAGGCATGCCTTCAGGGCGGACAACTTCTACAGGCAAATTGCCCCCAGAAGATGCTTTCCCTTTCCCTTTCCCTTTCCCTCCATTAACTTTCACCGTCAAGTATGCCAAGTGATTTGCCTGGATATCAGGAAAGGTCAACAAAATCTCAGACACAGGATCAGATCCTGTATTCTCCGCCTGCAAAAAAATGGAAGAAAAGTTTAAGGTAAAATATAGTAAAATAAAATTTTAACAAGAAAATACAGGTGACGATACAAAAAATAACTACATGTGGTAGGTGGTGGCTTTCAGAGCAGATTTTCTTTCAAGCTTCAAGTTTGATTGAAGCCTGATGTTTACAGATAAAGGACAAGACACCAAATTTGTTTATTTGGCAAAGTTTCTGACTGTAGCTTAGATTAAATTTCTTCCATAAGCTTATTTACCTTCCTATGAGGCTAAGTAGCAGAAAACTTTGAGAAACAGGAATAACGGTAAGTTACTGTGTTTTTAGGGATAGGTACCAACAGTAGCCAGAAAATCTAAGTAAAAACCAAGATATTAGACACATTAATAAATAATTATAAAAGTAATGCTATTATGGAACCTTTAGTGCTGTGGTGATGCGCACAATCTGGGAGGTCAAATCAATCTACAAACAGAAGAAAAATTTTAGTCAGAGGCAGACATGACGATGACCATGAGCTTTAGAAATGCTAAAAGATAATGAATGATTAACAGGAAAGAAGATGGACATCTTGCACAAGAAGAAGATTTAATTCCTCGAGCAAAAAATATCCAGAAGGGATCCAATTCAATTCAAGGGCTATAGTTCCTCTCGTGTAAAAGTTAATAAAAAAAATTAAGAACCTAGATGACAGCATCATTCATAAAGTATCTCAAAAGCAAAAGTTAAATGTAACTACACAAGGAATGTCTACCAGATATGCATTTGAAGAAGACTCAACGAGTCAAATAGCTCTTACAAAATTGAACCATATGCTTATGTTTTAGACTCCATTCTATCGTTACTTAATCCACAAAGATATAGAACAGAAGCAGAGATAAACAATGTTATAGATGTAATCGAGTGGGATCAAACATAATACATAACAAGTAATAACAGACAAAAAGCTTGTATTGATCCCTACGAGTTGTGACTCACAGAAAATCTAATTCACAGTTGCAACATAGAAATCTGGTGAGGTCAAGGGAAGTAAACAAGCAAAATTGAACAAGACACGAACCGCAAACCCTAAATGGGTAATGAGATCGAAATGATTGACATGTGAAAATCACTTACGCGACGCTCAACTTTGGCGAGGATCAGATCGGAAAGCACAGGTACGGAAAGAGTGGCCACTGCAAGGAGAAACAAAACAAACCTCGAACCTCTTGTCACTGTCTTCGCCATAGCTTCGATCTATTGCTTCCCCTCTCATTCACTGTGAGTATCTCAAATCGCCTCAATGCCTGCTATTAAACTACCCCCTATCGACGGCATGGAGGACTCGTAATGGTTGACATTTTTTTCCTGCAAAGTAATTATATCAATATTGGTTAATCATTTAATTTATTTATATTTAATTTAGATTTAGTGTATTATATATTTTTAAGTTATATTATCTAAAATTTAAATTAAATATTTTATGTTTAAATTATCGTGTATTTTTATAAATTAAATTTATAAAGAATAATATTTTATTTTAAGTATTGAAAAAAATAAATAAGATATTTTAAATTTAAGTTAAAAAAATATTATAAATAGAAAAAATATAAAAATTTTAAAAGATAGTAGTGGGTTAGGTTTGAGAAATCTTAACTTATATAAAAACAGATATTTGAATCGTCTCGCTGCAATCTAACCCGTAACAAGTGGGGTGACCTATTTTATGGGGACATTCGGTCACATCTCTGTAATGAAAAATGTGATCCCTGTAATGAAAAGTTCAGACTTTGGGCCTATTTGAACTCTGACTTGTTTAAATAGGTTATTTTTTTTAAAATATTAATGCATTAAAATGAAAATAATAAAAATCACTTCATTAAAAAAACTGCAAAATTAATCACAATTGATGATTATATTTGTTGTATTTTTAACATGATATTTTTTCATTCGTTTTAATGAGATATGCGTTGTGTGTGTATAACCATCTAATTTGCACATTTACAAGAATAACCTTCCTCTAGAAAGGAATGTCATTGTTTTTGCTGGAACAAGTGAGGAGAGATATAACCTTGCCATCACATTTCTTATTATATAGTAATAAAAAAATAGCCTTAATTACAAGTTAAGAACATACTTTAATGTTTTATCAATGGCCTTCGAATAAAATATTATAAAGAAATAGTATCCCGTACATGCTAAATATTAAATACATTAATATAATGATAAATTTAAGGATTACAGTTGATCCAACCTAAATTTTTTATTACATTATATAAATATAAATGAGATTTTTTTTGTTAAAGTAGAAGTAACATGTAAGGGAAAAAATGTTACAAGAATAAAAGGGGGAAAATCACTTGAACATTTCCTGAGAGGAATGACTTGACCTCATATTTATAAGAGATAAATGAAACGAACACCAACACAGAGAAGAGTATGAATCAACTAATAGATCCTTTGCACTTATTTGGTACAATACATCTGTTATAAAACACAAATACTCCAATAGATCCTTTGCACTTTTGATTACACTATCCTCACATTTAGACGACATCGGATCTAAACTATATGGGAGAGGGAAAAGAGTGCCCACTCACACATATTCACAGAAAAGAAAATGAAGTTAAATCCAGATCAAAATCTCTATATTCACAAAAATGAATGCCAAAAATGCATGACAAAATAGGGGAAAAAAGGAATTTACGAATGTAATTATGGTGTATGTAAACCTATATGCATGCAATCACCATATTCTGTTGTAAGCTGGCAATGTTGCATATGTATTAGAGATCCACAAGGGTGACAATAGTGGCAGATCCTTCTTGTTGGTCTTCTTCTTGTAAATGTTGATGCTCTTCAGGATTAACTCCCAATGTTTGAGTTGCAGTTGTGCCTTTGGAATTTTTCTTCTTTAGAGCATTTTGGTGCCATTTCTTGAGGGCTTTTGATGTTTGCTCATCAAATATTGACTTCTTCATTGTGGATCCCATTTGTGTCACTACTGCATATAATGGAAGTGTCACATAGCTGCACACTACTTGAGCTCCTATCCTGCACAAATATACAAACCCAAGTTTCTCATTTTTTTTTTTGGTTCTCCTTTTATATGCCAGTTTATTTATTTATTTTTAAATGATATCAGATTTTCAATTAAGATAAACGAACAAGCTGAAGTTGTAAAGATGTGTTGGAGAAAGTTAAGAACAGATGATTTTTTTTTTGCCAACAAAATTTTGTTGATTAGCTCAATGTTCTTCCAACAGTCAAGTGTTAAACTTGACTAAAATCACTTTTTAAAAAGAAAAAGAAAATAAACAAACTGGCCTTTATATCAGTTTATAATGATTTCCATCGCTTACCCTAAGGCAATTCTGACAATAAGAAGGCGCATATCCTCATGAAAGCATGAACTTATTCCAAACTCATACTGCACGGACAACAAACTTCATTTTAAGCCAAACATATATCTTACCAAATTTGGATCCTATGATACAGTAATTTTAAAATACAGTAAGCCAAACATACAGTAATTTTAAAATGAGAATGAAAAATAAAACCAAGATGCAATGAAAAATGAATCTTATGCATTCTTTAATAGAGGGATAATGCAGAGAGAGAGAGAGAGAGATTAGGTGGTTCATATCCCAGAAAAAATCCTCTCTCTAATATGAGTAATGGGAGAGAGAATTTCTCACTCCCCCTTTTGGCTAATAATCTATTCAAAGATTTAACTGTTGACAGAGTACAATGATATCATCTGATAGGTACTCAACTTCACCTAATAGGATAATGCATGTTGTTGTTGTTGTTATTGTCATTGCTACCTCTTTTCACCTCACTTTCCCCCCTCATGTAATGTAATGAAGAGGTAAAGAGAAAGAAAGAGCTATAGTGGACTAAAACCTAGCACTCTTTCTCCACCCACTTGGATCCTTCTGCAATTTAAAGACGAAAATAAGTAACAAGAACTACTCTTATTTTCATTTCATCTCTTCATTGCTGAAAGAAATCCAAGTTATTTTCATTTCTTGTGTCTTTTGATTTTATTGAATTACTAGACAAAATTGTCGCATTAAGATGATGCAAAGTACATACATTATGGTTGGCAAAAAAAAAGTATATACATTATGGGAATAACTATTCTGACCAAGAAGAGCAGAGTGAGAAAAAGTTGATTACCCATGTCCAGAGCACATAAGTGAGCTCGAACGCATTCTGCAGATATAAAACCAAATGGCATATATATATGCATCAGTATATCAGTCAGAGAAACACAAGTAGACAAGTAATGAGCAAGCAATTAATTTAATTGATAATACCTGAAAGAGGACATAGTGGATGAGATGAAGAATTAAGGGAGGCCATTCAAACCAAAAATGTTTGTCAGAGACTTGCACTAGAGGCATCCCCTGAACCACAGCATGTCTTTCTTGTATGTCGAGTGCCATTTGAGTTATAATTGCTTGAAGCTTTGCTCCAACCGTCAATATCACCTTCAAATAATAATTCTAATTATTCATTTTTCTGCTCCACCCTAAAATCATGCAGCTAGGTAAGGTGTTGAACTAACATACTTACTATTAGAGGAAGAAAAGACACCCAGAAAGAAGCATGCCACCCTGAAAAAGATGTCATAGCGTATCAATTGTGCACTAGCTAGTAAATATGAATGTCTGTGTATATAGATCCCATTGACATAATATAAGGAGAATCACTATGAAGCATCAAAGAATGCATGTAATCACCAAAAAAAAATCATAATAACAGGTGAACCACATGAACCTGTTGTCGTTTCCTGTTTAGGAACTTGTCATTGCACGCAACGCATTTGTTATGGGATTGTTTGGTGATTACATTTCTTCCTCGACACTTCACAATGATTCTTCTTTAATATATGTATACAAGTTAATGAGGACAAACCATGGACATTCACAAGCAAGTAGAGCACCACAGACGCCCAAAGTATTGGACTGCCATAATAGAAAACACAAGGAATAATCAGAAGAAACTTCAATTATAGTGATGAGTTTATTTGTAATAATAGTATAGTTCATAAAAATCTGTGTGGAAAGAAATTACCTGATTCCCACAACTACTTTAAAGTCATCTTCTAAAGATCTTTTGATGTAGTTTTGAAAGTCAAACTTGCTTCCAGGTGTTAGATGAACCTAAGAAAATGAGTATGCAGAATTTGTAAATCAAATAAAACAAGAGAATATAATAATGATATCTGCTATATAAGTGTGCAAGAGCAATAATGAGTGAAACTGAAAATTACTAACAGACACAAATCCATGTCGCATTGTCAAGTAGTCAGCCTTACGAACAGATCTGAGAAATTGTCGAAAGAAGCATACCTACAACAAACTGATGAGTCATCTCTAGTGGTAATAAACACAATGATCAATCTATCTTAACAAGTTTAATATTGGAAATTTATATAGGTGCTTACAAAATAGAAGGAAACGGCTGTTTTAGTCCAGAAGCTGTTATGATCCCTCACGAATGATACCTCATGGGTAAGTCTGAATCTATTAGGATCTGAACTTCCAATTCCAATTAGTTTATGTGAGCAGGGTAAGTAAAAAAACAATGCTCCTCACACGTGAAAACATATTCAAACTGTATATATTGATTATTTTGTACCATTCATGGCTTCTTGTTCCCTCATATGGTCCCGTTCCCATTCCTTCCACCCACGGATCTAGCAGAATAAAGAAAGATATTATTGCAATAATATAACTACAAATTAAATGAAGACAGTGTTTGGTTTCAGAAGAGATGATCGAAGAACATATATAGAAACCTTTAATCTTCCAAGGGTCATGGTTATTGCACTGTAGAACACATGGAAGACAGCCAAGAAGAAGATAAAAATGTGTAGCTGATGTAAGCCGTTGACAGATATGAGAGGGACTTGCCCCTATTAGAATGTAAACAAAAAATTAAAAAATTAAGGGGTTGAATTGAACTGAATTGAATCGAGTCGAATGGCTTGAGGCTCATGATTGAGTTGAGATAAGAAATATATACGAGAATCGATCTTGCGATTACCGGTTTGCAGGAGGCTTGAACGTCGCCGGACAGAAACCTACGTTCATAGGATAACAACCTACGATGACGTTCAGCAGCAGCTTCTACTACACCATTGCCGCCGCCGCCGCCTCCTCCTCCTCCATGATCTTCACCGCCACCTTCAGCACCCTCTTCACGACCGCCTTCACCGCCGGCAGCTTCAGTGGACCTTAACCGACAGGGTAGCATTGAATATCCATACTTTGTGGGAACACAAATGTTAGCAATGTAGCTTTGTCCAAACGTCAACAGTAAAGAAATAAATCCCAAAACCATCAATTCTGCAAGCAAGTACATAACAATAATATTGCAAGGTAAAATAGAAAACCCCAAAACAAGATAAATACGTAATTAAATAACAAAACATGCACTCTCGCACACAATATATATATATATATATATGATCAATGGCAAATACCGGCTTTGATTTTTTCCAGAGCTTCTAGCAAAGCTGCCTTTTTCTTTCTTTGAAGCACCTGGAATGCACACGAAAACAAATGCGGGACGTGGAAGGAGGAATTAATGAAACACAAACACATGAACGGAACAAGATCATTAAATGCACAAATTAAAAGACGTACGTGAGCAAATTTATGTATAACTTTCTCGAGGATAATAGAAATGAGAACGATGATTGCACAAACTAAAGAGACAGCCCATGTCGGCGTCTGATCTAACTGCCTCGCCGAACCCCCTCCTTCGCCTCCCGACATTTATTAGAATGATTTGCACGTTTTGATGAGATTCAGGAAATCATTAATCACTCAGGATGCTTTCATCACACTCACTACGTACTCTGGGGAACATGATGATCAACGAAGATGACAAGAACAAGCTTGATCGACATCAACCTTCTCTTTTCCCATTTCCATTCATTAATTCATTCAAAACCCGAAAATGTAAGGCGAGGAACAACTGACGCTCCTGTTTCCATTTCACCCCCGTCTAATTCGATGACTAATATGTCCCTCGTGCCATGCATTATTATTATGGGATTCTACGGTCCATACAAAAACACCTTTGCTTGTGCTGATACTAGCGGGGTAGTGATGATTAGTATTACGCCACAAAAAGTTCGATAAAACATAGGCAAAAGATAGAAAGGAAGAATAGATAAAATGTCATCGTCATGTGAGTTGAGTCCCAATATGAAGGGCAAATGATGCTGTGAAATGAGTAATGAGAAAGTGCTTACTGGATTTGTGGGTTTGATTTTCTTCGGGTGGACTAGGACTCCATATTGGGACTTGGGAGACGACAAGAAAAAAAGGTTCTGCAATCCATACACTGTAGGGGATAATATATAGGATGCGTATGTAATAGCATAGCGCCATGGATTATTACAACTGTGACTTCAATTTTAATTACATCTTCAATAAAATTAATTTGATTTATTTAATTCTACATTAGTATCATTTTATAATTTTTCATTAAATTTAATTTTATCAAGAGTATTCAAGTTTTTTTATTAAAAATCATGCACACGCCTCTCTTAAGGAAATTTGCATTTTATTTTATTTACTCGAACGTTCCGTTCATAGTGACAAATTTCTTGTGTCCCACTGAAAACTGTGGTGTCATAGTCATTTATAGTTTGCCTAGCGATATTGTTCTTGTTTGACCAATGTTACATTTCTGGAATGCAGGTTTGATCGATTGTTTTACTTGATAAAGTTCGTGTTAGTTAATACATCTAAAATTGATCTTCCCCTTTCATTAGTTGCCAATCATCGATATCAGCAAAAAATTTAAAAAAAAAAAAATACACAACAAACATCTCTATGTTTCAAGAATGTCATCTTCACATGGGGAGAGGGAGCGTTTCTTAGACCTCAAGATCTAACTATTCAGATCGGATGGTTGGCACTTGACATCTAAGCATATCATCACATGATGTAGCTTTTCGCACTGAGCATGTTAACATCTCAAGGAACAAGAGGAGAGAGTCAGCAATGAAGATATTTGAATTTCTTGTTTCAATTGGCGTCTATTGTGGTCCTACAAGTTGCAAGTAGTTGATCAAACGTATAAATATTTGCAATGCCCTGAAGTGTTGGATTTGTAAGGAAATAGGCCAATGATTAAAATTGAATTGAGCCTAGAGAGTAAGGATTCTATTGGATGTTATCTGGTTATACCTGATCCTCTTGTACTCATAAATTGAATCGAGCAGTTCTTGGACTTGTTTCTGTTTGTAACCTCTTTAGCTGCCTCCCAAATCCATCTTCTTCCGATGATCTTGGGGTATCACCCCTCTTTCTACTGCTGTTACTGGACCGTTCTTTCTTCTCATCGATCAGCGAAATAAATCTTCGAAGTCCAGAAATTGAGCTTCCATTGGGATTAGCTGGTTGGGTTGGAGCAGAATGGCGTAACTGCAGCATAATCCGCAAAAAATATATAGAAAGAGCAACAATGCAAGCAATCCCACATATAAGAAAGAGACCCCAGAAGCTTGTAAACCTAAGCCGATCCGAATCAATTTCAGAATCATCCATACTGCAGGCTCTTCCTATGAGCCACTTATCGTGAATCCGCTGCAGTTCACCATTTTCAGAAAGTTGTAGAATTGCAGTTGACAGGTCATTGGCAAGAGGGGAGTCTCGTGGGAATGCCTACAAATACACGAGGTAACAAGAATCACTAGATACTTCAACATATTAGACATCAAATCCATTGTAATCAACCAAAACCCAAAATAGAATGTGCAGGCACGCGAACACAGTCAGTTGACAATGATGATGTCATGTTTAATATCGGTCCAGCCATTTAAGACTTTTGAAAGCCATACAGAGTGTAGTTACATATGCATGAACATGGTTAACACGTTTTATCTAAAAAGGTACTCACAAATCCCCAGCCGCTTCTGGTGAACTCCTGACCCACTATCCTGAAGCTGCATTGGGTTGATAAGAAAATTTCAATATAGGGTAGTTCGTCAACAATAGCAGCAACACCTCCTTTGTCAGGACCAAGCTGGAGAGCCTTGGCATATTCTTCAGGAGATCCAAGGGCAACAAGCCTGGATTTGGATATTCCAATATCATCAGCCAAATAATGTTCTGCGAATGAACCCACTTGGTACCCTATAGGTTCATCACCAGCTTTTAAGCTGTCTATTCCATTGATAGGAGAAGATAGTTGTTGCACTGTAAGGATTGATGTCAAACTTGCTGTGTAGCTGGAATTGATTATCAAAACCACAAACAGCCATATGATTACCACCATGCGACCAAGAGTGCTCATAGTATTCTCTCCTGCCGAAGAAATGGAGAAAAATTCAATATAACCAATTAATTAGGCCCTTCCATGAAAGAAAGTAACTGGACTATCACTTACTGTGGGCAAAGAATAGAGTTGACAAGCTAAACCTGCAGATGCATCAGCAAACAAATTAGATTGGCCAGTCAAGTCTGTTAGATGATGAATCAACAATCATTCCTGCAATTCGCTCATACCACACATTAATAAACTGTAACGCTAAATTCTGACATGTCTAATGCCTGGCAACAAGAATATTACCTCCTTGCATTTTTTATCCAGAACCTTAAAGCCATGACAACCCCTTAAACTATAAGAGTCAAATAAGTGCTGCCTATTTGATATACATGAACCAAGCTGAAGATATATCCTATTACAGTCTTCATTAACAGCATAGTTTAGATAACACTCTTGTTACGTTAGGATAAACACACAAGTAAGTTACACCATAAAGAACTGACCATAAAATGGTTATAATTTGCTGTCTGGGTGTGCCTCTGAACTCGTCATTTATTCTATGCTCCAGAATCCATACAACTATCCCAATGAAAAAGAAGAAAGAAGCAGTGACAATCCACATTAAAGGAGTAAATGGCCGCAGAAAAGACCATCCACCAGAGTTTGTTTTCTTAAAAGGCGCCACCACAACAAGTCCAGATTCAGCAAATGGCTGTGTAAAATCTACAACCTTTGTCCGGTTTGAGACAATGGCAATGTCACCAATAGCACAATCAAAGAACTGTAGAAGAAAATAAAATAATTATCCAGTTAAATGAAATAGGCATAAAAATTGAGCATAGGGGATCAAACAAAGTCATGGTGCAGTACAACTACTTACCCCTGTGGTGATCAACCTGACAAGTTCATCGTAGTTTGGGTTTTTAAGGCCATCACCAAATGGGATGAAGTGATGTGGAACAGCATACGGTAACAAGTTTACAGCTGCCATGAATATATCAATGCAGAAACCTTTAAACATATCAGTCCCTTGAATGGGTGATACAAATTGACGGTAACTGAATCGGATAGGTACACCAATTCTCAATTGTTTTCCATTATTTGGAAAAACCCATCCACGGGGTTTCGATAGTGTTTCCCCAGGCCATATTACATGATGAAGTTGTTGGTTTGCGCTAGAGCGATTAGGAGGCTTTGCATATAACGTCTCAGGAGGTAGAATGGACAGACCAGAATAGTTGGACCAGTAACCAACCTGACGAATCCCAGTTCCCACCACATTGATAATATCATATGCAGGACGAACAAGAGATCTGTCTGACTCAAATTCTACAGGACCTGTTAAGCCAACAAAGTTGCTCTGCAATATGCTGTTCAACAGAAGCGTTCCATTGTCAAAAATGCTCATTGCCTCAAGGTTAAGATTACCTTCACCAATATGTATCCTGGAGTCGTTAGAAAATGAAATAATCCCACCCTGGTTGAAGAATGCATCAATAGCATGTGCAAGCAGCCAAACAGTATCATATGCATGAAGGCCATAAGAATGTAACCCCAAAGAGCCTCCAGTTAACTTGTTCCACCTAGACAGAAATGCCTTTTTTCTATCTGAATCAGGAGTGTGCTGGCGTAAAAAAAGAACGCCCTGAAGAACACTCATTGTATCTGAAGAGAGGGGAGTAGAATCCACAACAGAAGAGAGCCAATCTGTGGCTATCCAGACGTAGCCATCCCCCGTCATCCCAAGATACTGCGCAACATTGAAAACCATAAATCCTGAATCAGGATTTACATGGAGAACAATGACCCGAGATTGCATTAGAGCCACCTTTACCAGCAAATCCATTATTTCACCCCGATCAACTACAGGTCCTGATTTAATTCCTGCCTTGTAAGAGACTCTACAGCGCCTAGCTGATAATTGATCATCCAAGGCGGACATACCATTTCGTCCAAAATCATCATCTATAAAAATAGTAATGACCTCCTTCCAACCATAATAGTCAACAATTTCAGCAACTGCAGCCATTTGGTACAAATCACTCATGGTTGTTCTCACAAAAAAAGGGAACTGTAGGTTGGTTAGGGTTGGGTCCGTCGCTGCAAATGACAACAGAGGGACTTGAAGCTCATTTGCCACATGAGATATTATGTGAGCAACAACGGAAGATTGCGGGCCTATGATTGCCACGACATCAGTCTCCATGAACCGCAAAGCTGCAATTCGAACAAAAAAGTTACACTGAATATGTGAAACGACAAGCAGAATAGAATAGCGCGGAAAAAATGATATATTTGTAGGCTACCTTGAAACATGCCCAAGAAACCACTGCAATTGGAATTTTGCTCTGTGAGAACAAGTTTAGCTCCACGGAGTACGGTAGCATTGGCGTTTACATCCTTCACTGCTTCCTCCAACGCGATTTTAGCGACTCTGCCAATGGTAGAATCAAAGGTGAAGAGAGCGCCGATATGTACGACGGCCGGTCTCAAAGTATTAGTAGCACTGCTCACATACGGAGGTACTGTGAACAGCACGAGCACGCAAGAAACGGTCCAAAGCAAATTCATCGTCGGAAAGAGAAGCAGAGAGGAAACGTTGACTTGATGTGAAGATGATTATTAAGTAGCAGCATCTGATTCTGACAGAAGAGAGAATGGAAGCTCACGAAGCTTTCAAAGACGAAAACGCGGAAGAATCACGTGGTCCATATTCACTGTACAAGAGTTGGATCGAAGAACGCAAGCAAAAGCAGCTTCAGCTAAAACCTCCCCAAGTCCTAATCTAATCCATTTCTGGTGCCCTGGATCAAAAGGTCAAAAATTTATACTGTAGCTTTTGCTTACAGTTGGTTTGACAAAGCGGTGGAAAAGTACTTTTACATGAGTCGAGACAGATATATGAAGGAGATTGTCTCATTTTACAGAAAAATATTGTTGAACGTGCTTATAAGTAGAAACACCGCTTTGCCAAACGGTACCTCTACAATGGCTCAACCCAAATGCAGCTATTGGCACAAGACTGAGATTGAATCGAGAGGATAATTTTCTTTTTAAATAAATAAAAAATAGTTCGAAATGCTGAATCCTATGCAGAATACATACTCTTTTAATTTATAGCTTTGTTAGGAATAAACACTTCATGCGTGCTTTAGTTTAGCTCTCAAAGGCCGACTAGATGTAGAGGTAACTCGTTTAATTGATTGTATGAAGAAAGGAATTTTTACGACTGAAAACTTTTATTTGTAATTTTTTTCCTTTCCAAGTTTCTTACATTCAAAGTATATAATTCTTTCTTATTTTAGAAATAAGGAATATGCTCACTATGTATAAAATAAAATGGAGAAATTAATCATTTGATCCCTCAATTTTTGATCTGGTTGTAATTCAATTTTTAAACTTTGACTCAATGTAACTCTATCTATATAATTATGATTCGGTTGTAACTCAATCCTTCAATTTTGACTTATTGTAACTCAGTTCTTATATTTTTAATCATTTTATAATTTGGTATATGACATTTTATTTTTGATACAAATCAGACATTTTATTATTTATATGATTTATTTTCTAAAATATAAAGACTAAATTATAAAGTAGTTAAAATTATATAAATTGAATTGCAGTGAGTTAGAGTTTAGGGCTAAGTTACAACCAAGTCAAAACTATAAAAAAGGGTTGCATCAAATCAAAATTCGAGGATTGAGTTATAATTGGGTCAAAAGTTGAAGGATTAAAAAATTAATTTTTCCAATAAAATAACACTTTTTATTTAATATTTTATTTTAATATAATTTAATGAAACTTGTGTTTATATTATAGTAGATTATATACTATAGATAAATTTATTAAAAATAATTTGTCATCTTTAAAGGAACTTTTGGTCCTCATAATTTCTTTCAATTTACGTTTTGGTTCATGTAGTTTTAAATTTGCGTTTCTATCATTGAAGTTTAGCATGTTTTAAATTGTTAATTCCTATAATTTTAAAAGAACATAAATCAAAGTTTAACGTCATTGAAGTTGTTGGTCTGTCACTAACATCATTATTTTTCTGACGTAATTTGATGATTGGATATAATCAATACTTACTTAGAGTGGTTCAACCTCTTTTTTATCCCTGTAATTTTCCCTGATTTAGGTTTTGGTCCCTAAAATTTAAAAATGGTGGTTTTAACAAGTTACTCTACTGAAAATCGTTAATCCTTATAGTTTTAAAAAAGACTTAACCTCGATACTAACACCGTTAATTTTGTTTATGTAACATTGGCTTTCTTAATTATGATGAAATAACTTAGTAATTCAAAAAGATTACATTTTACTCTTAATAAATAACTGATTCTATTGAGCTTGCCACCATATAACTTAACATTTATACCTACTTGTTCAACACTGTATTTTGATTCTACCGTTAAAAAAAAGAACATCCACTATAACAATTTCATCTCTGTGAAACAATCACTAAAATTGAGATATCATATAAAGAGAAACATACATAGTGTCTTTTGTATATTGTATGAACGATCCGATTCGCAGGGACCATGTCCCACATGCTTGTAGATCTGACTCATTTTTCAAGTGAAAGGTACAAAATAAATAAAATTGTTTTTCTTATTTTCTTATTAGATATATTGATACGGAGATGGAATTGTTAGAGTGGATGTTCCCTTTTAAAGAGTAGAATCAAAATATATTGTAGAGTAAACAGGTATAATTGTTGATTTCTATGATGACGAACTCAATGAAGTCAGTTACTTTGTTAAAAGTAAAATGTAAGATTTTTGGATTATTAAACTATTTCACCATAATTAACGGAGTCAGAGACACATAAGCAAATTTAAAATGTGTTAATATCGGGTATACATCTTTTTAAAATTACAGGAATTAACAGTTTTCGACAGAGTAAACTTGAAGGATTAAAACCATTACTTTTAAACTCTATAGACCAAAACCTAAATCATGCCAAACTATAGGGATTAAAAGTGGTTTAACGATTCACATAACTATTAAGCATATATAATCACGAGGTCAAGTCAGTAAAAATAATGGCATCAGCAGCATATCAGCAATTTTAATGACATTAATCTCTAATTTATGTCTTTTTAAAATTATATGGACTAACAGTTTCAAACGAAGTACACTTTATTATAAAAAATACGACTTTAAAAATGTAGTCATCAAAACTCAAATTGAGAAAAAAAAATTTGAGAACCAAAACTATATTATGGATGATAGATTTCTTAAAAATGACTTGTCATCTTCAAGGGTGGAAGGATACGACGGGGATAAAGAAAACAATAGAAAAACAAAAACGGTTGCTTTCCACGCTCGGCCCCCGGAAAGGAAGAAAGGAAAGAGATTCTGCCATCCTTTTCACATGAATCGAAGATCTCCCTTCTGGCTGCTTTTGATCTTTGGCGATTTGTCGGGTGTCTCCGGAATAAATAAATAAATAAATAAATAAAATAACAGTTCAATTTCCAATTAGTTATTAATAAGTAATAACGTGCTTGTCTGGCAACAGTTTCTTTGCCATATAATGTATTTTAAACTTAAAAATTCGTTAGTTTACAGATTTGTAGCTTATTCTTTTAAAATACATTCTGAGTAAAAAATTCTTTTTTACAGAATAAATATACTCTAAATCTAACATTTATCCAAATATAATACATTATATTAAAATATATTCTCTCAACAATTTTTTAAACAGACGCAACATAATAAGTTAATAACATCATATTTGAAAACTACAACTCTACAGACGCAGCAAGAAAGACAAACAGAAATAGATACTTTGGCCGCTCCAAGGAAAGTTA
This sequence comes from Vachellia pachyceras, assembly GCA_025593235.1. NCBI lineage: Eukaryota > Viridiplantae > Streptophyta > Magnoliopsida > Fabales > Fabaceae > Vachellia > Vachellia pachyceras. The sequence goes on from JANTPZ010091477.1 coordinate 27,392, forward strand.
GCTTAAGAAAAAACCAAAGTAAGATAGCGGTTCAATAATTGGTAGATCAAATCAGAATCATATCAACATATTAAAATAATATAGTTTAGTATGTTATATTTTATTTTATAAAAATTAATAGGTAAAACCTAGAATTTTATTTTATTTTATCTATATTTTAAATTTTTAGAGTAAAACAATTGGATAAAATGAGTCAATTTTATATTATTTTCTCATGATTAAATTTGTTTAAATAAAAAAAGAAAATTAAAAGTTAGTTTTGTAATTATTTTTTTGCCAACTATTGCTGTAATTATTTTAAAAATGAATGAACAACATATTCTCACTCTAATTTTATTTTTCTTTTTTTCTATCTTTTAATTTTTTTTTAAAAAAACCAAATCAGTTAAGCCTCACAATGGCCAATTTTGACTTAGCTGGATTCGTTAACACTAGGTTGACTGGTCAACCGGACCAAACTGATGATTGGTTCCTAGTTTTCATCCTGAACTGGCCCATTGATATGATTTTTATTCTCTGAAAAAAAACTACATAAATATGTTGTGATAAATATATTATTGAATTTAAGCATTTGAAATATTAGAAATTTCAAATTGGATGCCAACATTATCAAATTATAAACGGTTAACATTTGCAGCAAAAGAAAACAATATATGCAAAAAAAATGATACATTAGTAGATAAACTTTTTTTGGGGGAACACTACAAAATTCCAAGTAAATATTAATTACCCAAAAGCCCGCTCACAATTGAAAAGCATACAGCAAAACTTTAGTTAAAAATAATAATAAATTTATACTTCTTATTTGTAATTAAATCCTTTTCAGTAATTAAATCCTCTCTCTGTACTTTCTGATTTTTTTTATTTTTTGTGAAAGACCAAACTATAAATTATAAAGGAACACTGGTAGGCAAAAGAGCCCATCGCTTTTTCAAATATAATTTTTTTTGCCAAAAATATTTACAAATATAATTTATTCATCTCGTCCGTCTTGAAACATTTTATATTACCCCATACTTTTTCTGGGTACAAAAATTCCCCCCATATTTTATCATCATTTCTCTATCATATTAACCCCTGGGCTTGTTGGACTTTGTTCATATGGGTCAACCAAAATTTGCACTGGTTGAAGCCCAACTAACGATATCTCTAGCCCACATCACCAACTGGATCATTGATGGGTAAACAATAACTAGACACACAACATATCAGTACTTTCTGTTTCTGAAGGTAAAAATTTGTATTAATAAAATTTTCAAAAAGTAACTTTAATTTGTCCTCATATACCTCTTTATATCATAGTAACATGAAATTTGAAAAATAAACAGAAACATTTATAACTAATTTGACTTGTTATAATTTTTACCATATATATTAATATATTTATATTGATTAATAACAACAAGATGGCATAAAAAACAACAAAAATAAAAGAAAACGAGAATTTTATCTTTGCAGTGAGAAATTAGCTAGCACGTCGGTAGGTGTGTGTTTGGAAAGTGATTTCCAATTACGTTATATGGAAGTTGAGACAAAACTCCTCTCATATGTTTACTTTTTTTTTATGGGATAAATTTTAGACAAGGGTTGGCTTACCCACAAGCCAAGGTCTGGGCGAAATCTCCCTTCTTCTTAAGTCATACCAATGTTGGGCAGGGCGAGCCGTCAATTACCCTCAGGCGTTTACCTAAGCACCCAGGAGCTAGGATGCCTCCCCAAACGCCGCGCTGGAGCCACAACAAAGTGACATTTCCCGGTATCAAACCCTCTCCCTTTTGGTGAGAGTGCCCAATACATTCGCTAGCTGAACCTACGAACGATGAGTCTTTCACATATTTACTTTAAAATCTGTAAAATTATTCTCCCATTGGATTCCCAAACACACACCGAATCGTGTAACTCACTAACTGGTGAAAAAAGTGGATGGATAAGATGTGGGTTTAAAAATGATTGTATTGGCCAGAGAGAGAGAGAGAGAGAGAGAGAGAGAGTAAACTTCGCCTGTGTGACCGAACGCACTCAATCATTAATCATCTTCGAATCCGAATCCTAGGCCTTTGTCCTCAACGCGAATCAACCCAGGAGCGATGTCAGCCGTCCATTCCGACGTGAAACCATCCAATGGTTGGGACGCATCTACACCGCCAACCATCAATAATGACCCTCCACGTGTCGGAAGATTACAGGAGAATCATCGATGTCCAACTGCATCCTCTAATCCATCGTCCAGTCTCCTCTTTCCAACAGCTTTTTGGCTCTCTCTGTCTCCCAACACCCCCTTTGGGCTCTGGCCTTAGGTTTTCTTCGATAAAATTCGATAAGGAAAGCTAAGCATAACGACAGCCATCTTCTCCATCCCTATCCCGTGAGAATTTCTTCCTCCTTTCCTCGTCCTCCTCTCTGTAATTTTGGCAAATTACAACACTGTTCTTTTTTATCAGATTATGCCATCAATCCTCGGGTTAGGTCTCGCATCATCTGACGTGAATTTTCTGACGATCGATCTAGCTTTTCACGAACTTGGAATTTCCGTCACAGCCTTTCTGCTTTTTTAACGCTTGCTTACGTCGTCCAATTCTTTGATTTCTCCTCTGCTTCCTATCTCTAACCCCTAAGTCAATACTATGCTCTGCAAGTCATATCAGAATCATTGAATCAAGTGATTGATGCCTTCTTCTCTTTCTTTATCGCGGTGATTGGAACACTTGCCTCCACAACTTAGACCTTCTTTACGGGAAAGAACCCAGGCATTTCTATCTCCTCCTCTGTGATAATATAATTCAGCAAAAAGGGCTTAGTTTTTGAAGAGTGAAATTCAACACTCGGGATTTGGAAAAAATGCAACGCTTTTGAGTTGTAAATAATTAATTCATGATTTCAATGCGATTATGGCAGCGGGAATGGATTTTTCTCCCCCGTTTACCATATTAGAAGGCACTCAAAGTAGTTACAGCAAAGACAATGCATCCATCATGGAAGATGAGAAATCCAGAGATTTGAACAAAGTGAAACAAACGACAAATGGTAAACCCCCACGGAACCTCTCCCTCTTGAGACATAGCATCAGCTCTAACAGGTTGCAATCTGCCACAGATTTGGTAAGTTCATCGTCTTTATTAACTAAAAATGGTTTCCATTCTTTCAGGGCACTAGCGTTTCTTGGTTAGTTGCCCTCCCTTGTTGATCTTTGCTTTCTCTTCTTACTGGCTTAGATTGTTTGCGAATTTTGTATCTTGTTTGTGTTTAATTATTCTGTCATTGAATTTGCAAGTACAAGTTGTCTAATTTATCTGTTCTCCCTTTGTTTTTTAGGGTTCTGATTCAGGGGTTGTTGGGAGTAAATCGTCTTCTGACGAGAAGGAAGAGTTTCAACCCATATATCGATCAGGAAGTTGCGCTGAAATTGGACCCAAACAGTACATGGAAGATGAACACATCTGTGTAGATAATCTTATTGAGCAACTAGGTTCAGCTTCGGGAATTCCCTCTCACGGAGCTTTCTACGGGGTTAGTGTCTTTTATTTGTGCTTGACTCCATGTCCGCGAGCCACTGATGATCATATGGGTTGTAGAGTGTGTGCACGCTCCCGCGATTGTGTCCAGTGTGTACGAGAGTCTATTGTTTCATCTATAACTCTGAACGCTCACTTGAACAGTTTATAAATTTCTATTCATTGTTTAGGTGTTTGATGGTCATGGTGGGACTGATGCAGCTACGTATATAAGAAATAACATCCTCAATTTTATAGTTGAGGATCCTCATTTTCCAACTTACCTAGAGAAGGCAATTAAAAGTGCCTTTCTGAAAGCTGATTATGCATTTGCAGATGCTAGTTCACTTGACATCTCTTCTGGCACCACTGCTTTAACTGCACTTGTATTT
>JANTPZ010091478.1:0-35262 GCA_025593235.1 Vachellia pachyceras
GGAAAAAGAACTCACCGTTTTGTGACCATAATATGCCCGGTAGTATTGTGCGGTATTATAAAATACCTGTAGCAAGAAACGTTTCAAGATTTAGTAAATAATAAAAAAACAAGGAAACTCAAAATTGCATTTCTTTCAGCCCCTAGAGAAGCAATCAGGTGAGTAATTTTTTTACCCTTTTCACAGCTTGTTTATACACATGACAGAAAGGGGGGAAATAAAATGTAGGTGGTGCCAGGGTACCGATGAATAAACTACTGCCCTGTCTGTGGACTAAATAAACACGGGAATGCTCATTATGCATTTCCATTCATTTTCTCTAACTTAGAGGAGCCGTCAGAAAACTTGGATATCATTACCTCCTCCGGATGTGCAATTGCGTAATCGTATTGTTCTCGTGTGGCCTCATCCTTCAAAATCTGTAAACAAGTTCAATTTCTATCACTTAATATCATTTTATCGAGAAGCGTGTGATTAGATAAGCAATAACTTGGAATTTACATAAAGATTTAAACTGCCCAGCTTTTAGAGGAATTTTATTAGAGACACGGTTTTTCGTCTCTGAAAGGAGATTATAACCAACCTTTCAATCATTGCCATATTCAGATTTCAGAGATTGACAACAGCATAAAGCCTTAAAACAAGAACTAACGCACCTCATATGCATTGGCAATTTTAACAAACCGCTTTCTCGATTCTGGATCAGGGTTTTTATCTGGGTGACTGAGATTAGCATTGGCATATAAAAAAAAAATCAAAAACTGCCAGTTTGAGAATTTAAATGAGAAGCTGAACAAAAAAAAAAATTACAGGAAAAAGGCTAAAACAACAATGGCAGCTACTTACTACTTCAACGAGAGCTTGTAGTAAGCTTTCTTGATCTCCGAAGCATTGGCATTCGGAGAAACCCTGCACTAAATTCGCGGGTCAGAGCAAATGAACTGGATTGTAGAAGTCGCAAAAAGTGAATATCTGATTGGAAAGCGGACGAGCTGACCCTAGTAGATCGTAGCAGTCATCTTCATCGCAGTAGATCGCCACCGAAGGAGAGATAACAACTGAAAGAACCACAATAAATAAAATTACCGGCCACCGAATCGGAGCCCGTGGCACGTTCATCGTGGTTTGACTCTGTTCCTCACAGGAAGATGGCGCCTGGTGATTCTTCTTTCTCTCAGGTGGTAAAATGAAATCTGGCCTCTGGCTCTGCAATTCGGATCCATTGCATACTCGTAGAGCCGGTACTAATGGCTGCACCCGTTGGTTGGTCGATCTACATTTAAAAAAAAAATTATGGATATGAAAAATAAATGTTAAAACATTTTAAAAAATAAAAGTGATGGAAAGCAAAGTAAAAAAATGATTTCATTAATACTTTTCCCTATTATTAATCCACTTCTTTTCCTTTATTTGATTAAAATAATCTAAACAAATTATTCTTTTAAAAATAGGAAAAAAATTAAAAATCTCACATTATAAATTGTATTATTTAAATGCAGACGTACCCACATTTTGTTCAAGTGCTAAAGTTAACATATTTATTGGGAATTTGGCTGTATGCAATGTATTTTTAAATATAAGAAAAAAAAACGAAAGACACTCTAGTATAGTATGATTTAAAATATATTGTCCATTATTACTTATATAGCTAGGATAATAAATGTAATATGTCCTTAAACTTTCATATTTCTGTTTGGATTTGAATTTGGATCAATATTGTAGAAGTTGCATATTCGTGTGGGTCTATATATAAAGGTAATTGAATATTTAAATATGAACATCTCTTAATAAGAATTTAAACTTTAAATTTTATTTCCGTTTGTATAAAAAAAAGAATTTAAATTTAAATTTATTATATTATAAAAATGATTGTTTCATTTTATTAAATGCAACCCCCTTTCAGCAAAAAATTAACAAGACAAATGATACCTTCTTTTTTTTGCCAAAAAATGATACTTTCATTCCAATGGAACTGCTACGGACAATTATTTGTTTAAATGAAATACTCCAAAACTTGTACAATTATATCATTGCAGAGTGTTGTGAAAGGAAAAACAAAAGCTGGCCAAAAAAAAAACAAAGAAAGAAAGAAGGAAAGGAAAAACAAAGAAAACAAAAAAAAATATAACGGGCTTTTCATAATGGGAAGGTCTGGACCTTGTCGGCCTAAAATGTGGCCCATTAGGCCCATACTAGTTTGGGACCATTTGTGTGCCCAGAGCGAACCTGCACGTTTTAGTTGCTTGGGCTCTTTATTTTTTCAACCACTTTCCACAGTTCAATTATAATTTGTAATTTATCGCCAGCACATTTGTAAATATTACGATGTTTGTGTATGAAAATCACTTCCCACGTTATACAAAAATCAAAATAAAACTCCTCTTACATACTTACATTGGATTTTATAAAATAGTTCTTCCAACGGATTCCCAAACATGCACATAGTGCTTGTTTTGGAATCACTTCCTCCCAATGGGCACACAAGTCAAGACAAAAGGCATCTCAAAATCCGAAAAAATCTCAAAATCCGTAAAAGCATATTAAAATATATAAAATATCTCAAAATCTATAAACTCATTTCTCCTAACGGATTCCCAAACATGCACTGTATCATGTACAATTCACTTTTCCTTTATTACAACGATCATAAAACTTGAAATTAGCTGGAGGTTTTGAATTCTTCAAGAATTTCCACAATTTTTTAAAATGATGAATTTTGGGAGGCTTCTTATTAATGAACACACGCACTCATTTGATTTGGAAGTGAATTCTCTCCACTTGTCTTATGGTCCACTTCCCCTCATCTGCCTTACTCATTAAGTGTGTGTTCGGGAATTCCGTTGGAAGAAATGAGTTTACAAATTCCAAGATATTTTGCCGATTTTAAGATAGTTTTAACGAGATTTCGAGATATATTTTACGGATTTCGAGATAGTTTTTACATATTTCGAGATGGTTTTATCTTGACTTGCGTATACAGCTGGGGAAACGGTGTTCCCAAACAAGCACTTAAATCTGCTTTCTGGATGGTGTGGGATTAGGGCAGTGGAGGGAATACCAGTTCCACAAATGATGAGCCATCTAATGATTAGAGTTGTTGAATAACCCAATTATCTAAATAATTTATAAGAAACATTAGTTATTTTCCTTAAAATACACTCTTTAATTGGAAATATCGTTAGATGGGAAATCCCTTCTATATGGATACTATGGGAAAAATGTTTAAATTTGAAAGAGTAAGTAAATTGAAATCTTATATTTAGAATCGAATCTTACTCCGAACTGGTTTATATGTTATGAATCAAAGGTAATATCATGGTATGAGGGCATCTGGTATTTTATATGGATCCAACAACATATTTAAGTTATGATCATCTAAGCATGTCAATGGCATGCAAGCTCCCTTGTAAGTCGAAGTTTTAGAGTTCAACTCCTATTAGAATCTCAAGCCGTTAATACTAATACTTGTTTCATAGAATTCAAAACCAAAAACTTAACATTTAGATCCCACGTGAGAGTGAGTTAGGGTGACATCGTGTGTGTGTGTGTGTGTGTGTGTGTGTGTCGCATTTATAATCATTAAGGTGATATTTATGCTATCAAGAAGGATAATCAATCCCAAGATTTTCTATAAGGTATTGAAGGAATAAAAAGTGGAAGAATTAATGAAGAGGGTGGACATGATGAGACTGGCCAGCCTTGTATATACACCTTGGGCGAGGGGGCGAAATGAATTGAAGGAGCTCATGTGAGGATTCCGATGTGCTTCAGGATTTGAAGATATATGCTTCTGTGGTCTCAGATGCTGCTTCAGGCACTGAGGATGTTAAGATTAATGCATCTTGGGTGAGAGTATGAGCTTTCTTTCATGCTCGGTAACCCATTGACTATTTTGCAGTAAATCCTCAAAGTTTTATCGGAGAAAATGAGTTGATCTCTCGTAACGTGGAGAATTAAGATTTGAATATCCGCTAAGAGAAGTATCTACATTTAACGGACAATAAAATCTCGACCAGAATTATCTCCACTAAGAGGATAGTTGTATCTAATAGGAAAAAAGGCGTCAAAGCTTTTGATCACTTGCAATTATCCAATTTCTATCTACTCTATAATCTACATAATCTTTTCAATTTAACTAATTTTCTTACTATTCATGATACGGATAAACCCGTAAATTAATGATTTGATAAGATAAAACCTTAGATGAACTTATCTTTATATCCTTATCTATAAAATGCTTAATAAAAGTTAATCAAATTTTTGCAACCCAAACGATCACTCTCTTATAATCCAACTGTATCCTGAATATAAACTCACAGGCTAATACTTGTCGAGTAAAACTTCTCATTCATTCTGATATAAATGAATACAACTTGCTTTTTAAATAAGGAAACATACTAACCCCTAATATGATTTAAGATATTTAAAAAAATATAATATCATAATGCCATCCACTTAAATTGAATCAAAGATATTGATATTAAATAATATTCTTGAGATCCCTAATTGACATTCATAAATCTACAATAATACTCTAAAATATAAAATAATAATATATCTTAAAAATCTTTAAAATGATTGAAAATATTTAAAAAATATATCAAATCTTCCTAATATTCACTAAATACAATATGACTTTTTTAAATAATAAGATTACATAAAAAATAAAACAAAAAGATTTAATTATCTTCTTCCATATAAGCCTCTTGATAGTTAGATACCAAGCATGATATCTACTAGAATTGACACAATTACCCTCTAGATTCCTATCAATTAATTATCCATCTATTATGTTAAACGTGATCTTTTAGAGACTCACAACTTATTTGCATCATTTTAGCACCATAGTCATTAAGAAGAACCATCAAAATCATGCCTCACAACTATCTCAAGAAATAAATCTTCCTCCCCATGCTTTGCTTCCAAATGCCCTGCGCTTCGACGTGAGGAAGATGGTGAAATTAAAGATCTATGAACAGCTGGGATTGAGCTTCCCATTGAGCGGCCAGGATTTAATCTCCTCCACTAATTAAAACTACACAGTTTTAATTAATAGAATAATATTAAATGATGGGTTGTGCAGATTGTGGTGGTTAAGAATGGGTAGGATGAGCATTTGTTAAGAGTTAGAAGAGAGAGTGACTGAATATATTATTTCCGATATTTAAGATAAAGGTCAATTGATTTTTCTTTAAGAGATTGAGTAAAGCAAATTTATTGATATATTTATTATTTTTTCGTAAACTAATTTATATGACTTGTTAACTTATACATAGTCTAACAATAGAAATAAATATTTTATAATATATGTCATATAATATATTTAACATTTTTAATCTTTTAAATCAAATGATGTTTATATTTTCATCTTAAAAATCGAAGGAAATATAATTTCAGGATAAGGAAGAGAGGGGAAGAAGGAATTGGGAGGGAGATGGAAACGTTGGAGGGATAGGTCAATGATTGAGAAGCCCTCCAAGATTCTCTCACTTTTACTATATATTAATTTTCTTAAAATATCATCCTTCGTTATAATGAGTATTGGATAAAAACTCATTAACGAATGCAATTGGTAAGAATACTTTAAGAACAAAATTATCAACTTGGGAGATAAAATATATTGAAGTTTACATTTATTATCAAATTCGGTTCAAATATTAATTAGTTCTTACATGAATGATCAAATGTAACATTATTTTTCTATATGTGAAATTTAACATACCTATATATTCAACATATACAAACCCACATCCAAGTACAACCTGTAACCTCCCCCCTAGAGTGGCGATTGGTGCCACTGTATTCAAGGATCAAATGTTTGACACATACATTCATCTCATGTATAAAACATATGTGCGTGGTTTGTTTGTGTAAGACAACATTTTTTTTTCTTGCTAAGCACAACTATCTCCTTATTGAAGTCAATATTATTTAAAGTATTATTAAGCATTAAATGTGGGTATATTTTATAGCGAAAATCTGAACTTTACTTCGTTATGTTAAAAGGAACTAACACATTCAATTGAAAAGGTTGGTAATCATATAATACTCTTTTTAATCAACACTTACAAACAACCCATTTTAATCTCTCAATAGAAAGCAATGAAAAACTGTGTGCAAAATTATAAGGGATAAGTAAGAAGAGACCAATAATACAATCGACTCCATGGCCAATGAGAAGGTTGGTGATTAAATAACACTCAATTCAATATTGAACTCAATTCTCCCGCCTCCTTTTGGACACTCCTCTTCTCCACTCATGATTGCTTCTACTTGGTGTGCTTGGGGTTTCAACCTCCGTCTCCCCAATGCATGCCAAAGGGGATGCCATTCGGCTAGGGGATATCCTTTGGGATTTAGTTTTTCTGATTTTTTTGAGTGTGTGGCTGCTAAGATCTAATGGATGTGGGTCAAGGGAAGAGAAGTTAGATTGATGAGGAGATCGGAGCTTCGGCATCGGTGAGAAGGGAAGTTAAAGGATGGGTGGAGATTTGAGTTTCCTGATGCCTATCCCTGACAAACCCAGGTAAGAGAGATCAGCAACTACAAGAACGTAGGTGCTATTGGGTCCTCTTGCTCTCATTGTAGATCTGGCATGGAATCTTCATTCTTCTTCATTCTAGCTTGGATGAGCTTGATTCTTAGTTAATCCTTATAGATATGGTGGATTGGGGCTGGGAAGATGTTGGCAGTGCTGGTCTAAATTTTCTGGGCTTATGATAAGCTATTGGTGTTGTTGGTTGTGTTCCTTTCCACACAACGATGTCCATGTAGGGTTTGGTCTCTACTCTTTTTGTCACAAATAGGATTTCACAAGGGATGTATACGATGGAGTGATTCTTTGAACCTACATCCCTTATTATCGACACTGTTGTTTCTGTTTATTCACTTTTTCAGCGACGATATGGATGGTGGCTCATCTAGCTCTCAATCTTTTAGGGTTTGGGTTTGTATTGGTGGTATTGATTGGGCTTAAGGTTGTAATGTTTGGACTTATGTTTTTGTGCCTTGTTTTATTTTAGGTCATCCTTTTTTATCTTAATGTTTTCTTATGCTTTCACTTAATATAGTAAACCTTGTGTATGCTGAAGGTTGTAATTTTTTGGGCTTAATGTTGCTCGTTTGAAAAACTGTTGAATAAACGTTGGATTCAGATTGCATTTATACTGTTAAAAATGAGTTTTTTTTTCTCAGAATATATTTTGAAAGAAAAAGTTACCAAACGTTAGAGTTTACAATTTAACAGATTTTTATGTCCGAAATGCCAAAAGTTGTTATCAAACACACACTAAATCATTTATGTTAACAGATAACATAATACATTTATAAAAATTAGTAAAATTATTTATTTGCAATGATTATGTATTGGTTACCATCATTTGAAATGAAAGCTATCATCATTAAAAAACTTCTTGTATAATCAGTAGGATTATTTGACAAAAAAATTATAAACATATGAGATAAAGTGAACTGATATTTTATGTGTAGGATCAAAATAAACTATGACCTTTAACCTACTTACTCTTGCATTTAACATTCTTATTAACCTGGTTTGACTTTAAAATGACAGTGAAAATTCTTGACTGAAGTGACACCTATACACCCCTAAATGGGATATTATGTGATCAGACATCATTCTTAATAAGTCCCAGCAAATTTAGATATCTGATTTAAAGAGAGAATGTACAAGTACCAAACTTAAAAGTTGGGAGAAAGTACAGATATACAGGTGAAATTAAGAAACATGAAATCTGATTCAGCATGAGTCATCACATGCTTTTTTTTATGAGAGAATGATCCTCAGATCCCAAGTAATACACTTAAATACAAAATAGTCTCAAACATTTGCATTAAATATAAAATGATCCTAAAGATTTATAAAATTACAAAATGGTCCCAAAGCTGCTGAGGTTGTAAATGAAGGCTGCTGAGATTGTAAATGAAGGCCGCTGAAGTTGTTAAAGGTTATTTATCATTAACAACCTGAGCAGCCTTCATTTACAATATCAGAAACTTTCATTTACAACCTCAACAGCTTTGAGACCAATTACCATAAGGTCCCACGAATAGCTGTTGAAGTTGTAAATGAAGGCTTCTGAGGTTGTAAATGGAGGCTAGTGATGTTGTTAATGACAAATAACCTTTAACAATCTCAATAGCCCTTCATTTACAACATCAGTAGCCTTCATTTACAACCTCAGCAGCTTTGGGACCATTTTGTAATTTAATGCAAATATTTGGGATCATTTTGTATTTAATGCAAATATTTGAGACCATTTTGTATTTAAGTGTCTTACTTTTCTTTGTCATTTTTCCTTTTTTTTCTATGCACCTCAAGAAACTTTTCTTAATTTTATTTAAATGCACATGTGGAAAAAGGTGCTTCTTAGACCTTATAAAAAAAGGTTTTTAAACCGCTTATAGTACGGCTTATATAAGAACAATTTAAAAAGTATATACTTTTTAAACCGCATGTGAGTACGGTCTAAAAAATATCTTTTGTAGATTGTATATAGAATATGCAGTCTAAAAAGCACTTTTTTTTGTAGTACAAATATACATACGGTTTAAAAGGTGAATTATTTAAAAAATAAATATGGACATTTATGCCCTTTTGAAAAAATAAGTAAAAGATACCTGAAAACAGGAGGTGCCTTAAAAATTACTGTACTTGAAACATCAGGCCTTCTAAAGAAAAAGGAAACCTGTGAAGGGCAAGTTGGCTTTTGAGGTGAAGGAGAATGAAGGAGAACATGAAGCTAAAGGTGGGTATATTTTTTAATTTAGACCGCACCACCAACATGATATGCGATCTAAAAGAAGTATTTTTTAAACAATACGCTTCGACTGCGATATAAATGAAACATTATTTGGACAACACCATATATTTATATTTACCAGAATGTCACCGATAAATTTTAAAATCTTATCTCTTAATACGATTCAAAACCGACGGTTTAAATAAACATTTTTCTGTTAGTGATATTTTTACTAACAGTCCTTTTGGAGCACTTTATTTCTTTTTCTCCTTTTATTTGGGATGGGCCGACTTCCATATTATGACGTCTCTTCACCCAACAAGCCTTTTTGTTTCATTCAACGATAATCACTCTTGTGGGCCCCCTCCTTTTCTCCAAACCCATTTCCTTCCACTTTATATAATAATAATAATAATAATAATAATAATAATTTAATTATTATTATTATTATTACCCTTTCCATTTTTGTAGCTTATATTGATTAAGGATTGATGATGGTAATTAAGATATTCATATCCTTCCATGTACTCTTTTTTTTTTTTGAATCGGGTGTATATTAACAATCTAGATAGATTGATCTTCTTCTTTTTCATTTGAAAAGTAAAATGTATAATTTTTAATTTTGATTGTTTCATGCACATGAATTGAAAATTCAACCCCTAATTATTCATTTAAGAAACATAACTTATAGTGCAAATGATTGAGAAGGTGGGACAACGACTATCTTCTAAATGGTTAAAACAAGGTTGAGTAATTGTCTGAAAAAGAGAATAAAAATCTCAATAATAATATCTGATTATATAATTCTAATCTTCATTCGTTAAATACTTCATAAAAATATGCAAAAAATATATAATATTGTGTGTGTGTTTGCACATAATTGTGTAAACATACACATTTTTTATTTTAAAATTATGTGCAAACACACACATTTTTTATTTTACATAATTTTAAAAATATGTACACACATGTCAATATCAAACTTAAACATGAGACCCTATTTAAGCATGGAAATTGGCATTGCCACTGGACAAGCAGCTGCTAACAGGAAAAATATTATTACTTAAGTCTACATCATCATCATCATCATCATTAATGAATATGGCTGAGTTGGTCGTTTTAAAATTCATCCATTTATTTTTTTTCACCATGCACCAAGTGTAAAATTAATAATTCTATTTAATAACCAAAATTGCAACCAGTGAAGAGAATATTAGTTATTGACTTTAATATAAAAAAATTCAAACACCATTTTACAAACTAAAAAAAACAAAAGCTAATGATAAGTCAATGGACCGGTTTGGAAAAGCGATAGAGATGTACTTTTACGCAAGCTGAGGTAAATATGTAGAGGGGATTGTTTCGTTTTACAAAAAACACTGTTGAACGAACTTTTGAGTGAGAGTTAAATGTTTCCAAACAAGTACAATGTATATAAAAATTGTAGCGCCATTAGATTCATGAGTCAACTTATTAACCACGTCAAATTTCTAAAAGATTTATGCAATAAAAAATGTCGCTTATTTTATATGATGTTATTGGTCAGCTCAATTTCCAAATATGAGTTAGATAAAATCGTTCATTTTTATTTTATATACAACACCTCAATTTAGTTTTTCTTTCAGTTTATAATTTTTCTTTTAAAATGTTGCTGTTATTAATTGTATATATTATTGGTTTTCATTAAGGGTAGTTTAAATGCATATATTTAAATAAAAAAATAAAAAAATTACAACTATGATTATAAATAGAATCTGGAAACGATGAGTTTTGGGGGGGGGGTATCAGACTGTTTTTTTAGTGGAGAATTACTACCTCCTAATTGATTCCCTGTCCCTTCAACAGTCTCAATGATGGAGATGATTAGAAATTTAATCATACACCATTATTATTAGACTCAGCTTCTTCCTAGTCACTACTCATTCATTAATCATTGCCCGAGACACCCTATTAGTCATCTCATACCTTCTAGCGCATGCTCTCTCTTCTCATTTCCACTTTCACATTACTATGCAAAAAGAAGAAATCAATCTGTTTGCCGACTCTGATTCCCTCTGTTCTCTGTTTAGGTTTTGACACCCATCCTTTTCGGAGATGGGTCCTTTCCTGAGGCTGATCAATTCCATGTAAATTAGTTTTTATTTCACCTTCCTCAACATAGGGTTTAAATCCTAGGACCTCTTTCAAAGAATACTAATATTATATGTTTACTCTCATTTTTTAATCTCTTGGTTGAATATATGATACTTTATAATCTGAACAGTTGAGAGGATATCAATCCAAAAGAGCCGATGACCCATTTGCAGCAATTAAGTCAAGATGCCTACCAACAGGGAAAGCTATGGTTTTTTTTTTTATTGGAAAGGGCTCAGTCACTGTCGGGCTAAAGTGAGCAACCAATGGTGATTGATGAAATGCCTCAATGGGATATTTTTTTCATTATTTTGAGACGCTTATGCTCTCAGACTGATTCTCCCGTCCTTTCTCATGTAAGCAAAGCACATGCCCCTCTGCTTCAATTCATCTCATCATTCTCTCTCATCCTCGCCACCGACTTTTAAAAAATTTGACCTTTACACACTAATTTAGCCAGCCTCACTACTTCTCACGTCTAAGACCGAGAGATTTTGGAATCCAAACCAATTTAACCAAAGAAAATTGATAAGGAGGAGGACATGCATGTGACCCCTTCATGGTGTAGTCATGTTCGTGTGCCGACATGGACTCACAGATCACGGTTAAGTCACTGGTGCTTTTCAGTGTGTACTAAACAACCATGTACTTATTTATCTTTTCCCATGTGATTTTACTTTCACTTTGGGTTAAACTCTGTTGAGTTTGCTGCTAAATTGACCAGCACAAAGCAAACCCAAGACTCATCATATTGCCATTGAATCAGAGATAGGACTCTTCTAGGAGTATGGTTCTCATTCCTCCAAGTCTCTCTTTCTCCATCTCTTCCTTTATAGTCGACAAGCCCTTTTATCACTGTCCCCTGTTATTTCTACCAGAAAAAAAAAAAAAAGGAGATATCATTGGTGCTGAAACAATTTTGGCATTAATATAAAAATTAATCTGCAATATATTTTTCTCTGGTTGCACCATGAGCCGCGTGTTCCCTCTCTTGAGCAGAGGTTTTCAATCCTCAATTGCTATATCCTTTTGGTGCATACACATCAGTGTGATGACAACAATTGATGGGCTTTCCTGCCTATAAATTATTGTTCTCCCAACCCTTTAGATTATATGTATACACACTTCCTCACAAGCTGAAAGCCCACTTTATATCATTTTCCTTCATCCTATAGGTGAGTCCCATTAATATCTTATGCATTTCTCCATAGAATTTCAACCATGTTCTGCATTTATGTACTTTTCATCCTCTGTATCTACCACTCTTCATTTCTCCATCAGCATATATATTATATGATCGGCTTAAATATAAAGTTCCCACAAGATGCTAATAACATAACGACATGTAGGTTTCTTTTTCAGTTTCTAGTGAAAGAAACAAGCATAGTCAGCAAAAGGACATCCAAAATAAATAGCATCAAATTTCAGGTCTTATTCAAGATTGTGTATATTTATTGTTTGAAAACTTCAGTGAAGCCTTTTATATGCAGGACCGGTGAGTAGTGCAATATGCAGACCATCTGTTCTCGAGTTAAAGGATGCACTATGGAATCTACTGGCTTGCTGAGCAGCTTCAATCTGGTGAGCAAGTAAGAAACTAAAGTACATTGGACACTTAATTATAATATGCTTCGATTGTCCTTGTGACGGAATTTTAGAAATCATTAACTAATTATATGTGTAAGTCAACATAGCGAGTCACTAGGTTTGACTATCTGATCTGATTCTTGGGATGTGACCATGTGAATGTCAGTCGCAGATGTATTTATTAATAAGGGTTTTAAATTTCAGTAATATTGTTTGCTTCTATATATTTACACTAACCCTTTCTCAAATTCCAACATACATGTGGTTTCCTACATCAAACTAGAGAGAGGGAATAATAAATAAATCCGTTGTCTAAGAACCTATACTTTCTACTCCATTATATAATACTGACTGTCTTTTGCTTTGTGAACAGCAGAGTTATTTTTAATTAGACGACCAAGCTATTCATGAATAAATATGTAGATATGTTATTAGATATACTGATCACTGTCTATATATATATATATATTCATATCTGGGTGAGGATTGAAATGAGGAGGAGGAGATCGTATAGGGTTGCATGTAACATGCCAAAGCTTTAATTTGTTTGAAATCCAAGTGGAGTGAGTAAATAAAATACTAGAAAAAGATCAATGATATATCTAGACTCTTCCAAAACAGTAATTAGTTTTTTTTTTTGGTATGTCTTGATAGAAATGTCTGGATGATTCAGCCTCTTACATCAGCTTTAATGTTACCGTGCCTTGTCAAAGTTTCTTTGCACTGTTTTGGCACAATGCGATGAAGACAAATTAACCTTCTCTTTTCCTTCATATCATCCACCATACTATAAGTTTGTCTAGTTAACTTGTAGAAGTGTGATTCATATAAAAAAAAAAAAAGGCATGATGAATACCATCTCTTATATAATACAGTTTTAGATCATTAAGTCAATGAAAAAAAGTGGGGTTACTTAATTCTTCTGATTTCTAGTAAATTGAACTTTGATTTTTCAAAGAAAGTACCTGTCTTGATCTATACACCGACCTGATGGGGTATGTACACACACACACACTAAATAGAGTAGTCGCCAGTCTCAAATGGGTATCGTGTTTGTATTAATTAAATAATATTCTTGTTGGAATATAATATTGTAAGGGTTCTTTTATCAGCAAATAATTGAAGTATTCTGTTTCTGCAAGTTTTGATTTTTTTTTCTTTTTGCCCTTTTCCTATGTACTAGATCTTGTTTCACAAAGAAATGGACTCCACCTTTTCTCTTTTGTGGAGTTAACCCACCCAAGTTGAATCCCCAGATATCAACTAATCCCTTGAACTTATATCCAAGATGAAGAAAAGATTACGTGTGTTTATGTATTATATTAGTTAATTATTTAGATTCTTAAACTTGTACTATTTTTTTATTACTATAACAAGTTTGATCTTACAAAAATTTCGTTAGTTGTGTGATATATATTTGAGTTGGAAAAACATCATATAATTGTTATATTTTATTAGAAAATATAAAAATAATTAGTTAATTTTATCTATTATTTGACTCGATAAATGCTTATTTTTTTGGCAAATATGCCAATTGTTTGTAAATGAATTTGAAATCAGACCAAAAAGGTAGAATTTAAAATCAAAATTCGTTTTTGACTCTAGTTACATTTATTTGAAATGAATGTTACTTCGCTTCTGCTATATTTTCTTGTATTAGTAGTGTACCCATTCTAAGCGAGATTTTTTGGGGAAAATCTTATGTAAATATTTTATCTAATTTATTATAAAAATATAGCATGTGATTACGTTTTTTTAAAAAAAAACCCCACACACACATATATAGAAAGACCGAATGATCGGTAATGCTTAAAGGACTTACTTTTCTGTATAACCTTTACAACAAATCCTTCGGAATGTGTGTGGATGTTATGCAATGGTATGGAACTACAGACAACTAAGCTTCTCTGTTCTTTTTGCAGCCTCAAGCAAGCATAATGGAATCGAATTCAGACCCACCCTTTTACGAGGCCTACAAGGTCCTCCTCGACAAGGATCATCAGAACCTTAATGACAGTTATGTTAGTTGTGGTGGTCATGAGGTAGGTGGTGGTGTTGTGGTGGAGGAGAGGGAGCTGCCGGTGATCGACCTGAGGCGGTTGGAAAAGGAGGACGAGAGGGAGTGGGAGGGGTGCAAGACGGAGATAGCTAGGGCTTCAAAGGAGTGGGGATTGTTTCAGGTGGTGAATCATGGGATTTCAAGTGAGATTCTGAAGAAGGTGAGGGTTGAGCAGGAGAAAGTGTTCAAGCAGCCGTTTGAGCAGAAGGTGAAGGAAGGCAAGTTCTTCAACTTCTCTGCGGGTACTTACCGTTGGGGAACTCCTTCTGCTACCTGCATTCGACAGTTATCTTGGTCTGAAGCCTTTCATATTCCACTTACTGATATACTCGTCGGTTCAACTGGATCCAACAGTCTCAGGTAATCAATTAACGACTCATCTTTTCCTTTCATTCCGGATAGATATATAAAAGCACGGTTTCATTATTAAAAATAGCTACCCTCCAGTTGTAATTGCCCTTTTGTATTGTTTACTCAATATTTAGCAATAAAGATATATGTTTGAACATGTATGTATACACATTTCATTTTCAATGTAGAAGGATTTATGCCAATCCAGTTTCCTTTACAAGGTGTATTGTTTATAATATTGGTCCCCTTGATGGGTTTAAGATGCTGATATTTCTATTTTTTTTTTTTAAGAGCATGTGAATCCCGGGGGTATCAATAACAGGAAAAAAAGAAAAACCTCATTTTCTTATTATGGGGTCTGTGTGAGTCCCATACCCTAAGAGAAATGAGGACAAAAGGAATCAAACTAGGGAATGGAGGCTTTTGATCTTGTATTGTTTTGCTCTCAGGTCATTTTTAATTTGAGTGACATATTCCCTGCACTTCTTTTTGATTAATTTCTTTGTAGAGAAGGAGAATTTGGCATCCAATGACTTCTTTGACAGGAGAAAAGTCACTTTTGCTCTTTGACTAATAGGTTGTCGGATTTTTTTTATTTATATTACTGAAATACGTTATGTTAGGCACCGACTTTTGACTCGTCTGGGCGGTGTAGCCGGTTATCACGCTAGTCTCACACACTAGAGGCCCCCGATTCGAACCCGGGCTTAAACAGTCCTTCTTTTTGGCCATTACAATGGCTCAAGCTGACACAGTTACATACAGACGCAGAATATAACCTTATCCTGTTCATCAGTTCAGCCTGTTCACATGAATCAATCACATCTCTCTCTCCCTCTATCTCTGCTCTTCTTTGTTTAAACATGGTTTACATTATGTCGCTCAGGTAGTGTCATTCTCAAGACAAGAAAGTATGACAGCCTTTCTGCTTTCACAGAGGCCTGTCTGTAATCGATCTCTAGAAAAATCGATTCTATGTATAGTCAACTTCTCCTGCCACCGTCAGCACACCACTCAAGATATGCCATATCAGACTTTTTTTCCCTTTGTTTCTGCAACGTAACCTTTCACACCCACACTAACCCCACATGGCACACCTACACGTTTTTGCTTTTCCCTAACCCCCCAAAACGTGTCTACACAAATTCTGTATGCACACATGGCCTCCCATTTGCTTTATTCCCTTTCGTCTACCCTAGATATATTTGTTTCTCACATGAACCTTGCAATAGCTGCTGAAGCAGACAGAATAATAAGCGTTGGCAAAAAAAAAAAAAATAGTATTTATGGATAAGCGTTGGCAAAAAAAAAAAATAGTATTTATGGATAAGCAGGATATGAATGGCACGTACTCCGATGCTTAAATCAGAGAGAGTTACTCATTAACGAAGAGAAAAGCATATACTTATTACCCAATATACAAGTTTCTGAAGTATTTATAGAGGACTTAGATCAAGCTGTTTAGTTTTTCTAGTTAAATACACGTATATATACATGTGCCTGTCTTACGGTCTTTGAATGTTGTCATCTGATGTGATTTACTACTACAACGTTCCCCTCTGAGGCTATAACGGAACAAAGATTATTTCGTTTCAGTCCATTATATGTAAATGTGAAGCATAAGTGTAATATATTTTGGGTGTGCATATATGTGTGCGCAGCTCAGCCATAGAACTGTTTGCTATCACAGTGTCGAGTCTTGCACGGAGATTAGCTGAAATTCTGGAAGAGAAAATGGGTCACAAGTCGAGTTTCTTCCAGGAAAATTGTTTGCCCAGCACTTGTTATCTTCGATTGAACCGATATCCTCCATGCCCATTGTTTTCAGAAATTCATGGGCTTATGCCTCACACTGATAGCGATTTCCTCACCATACTGCACCAAGATCAAGTTGGCGGGTTGCAGCTTGTGAAAGATGGCAAGTGGATTGCAGTTAAACCCAATCCTGATGCCCTCATCATCAACATTGGCGACTTATTCCAGGTACGTTCTTGCCCCACACATTCCCAACACTGTTCTTTGATATAGATCTCATTTTCCAATAACTTACTTATGAATTTAATATTAACACAGGTTCAAAGGAAGAGCCAAATCTAAAAGATTAGTTTGTTAGGAGGAAGAAACCTTTGAACTTGTAAATTACACTTCATTTATGAGACTCCCTGACATGAGGCTCATAATAATGAGTGCCTCTTGTTTGTGAGAACCTTATGTGGGTAGCTGATTTCTCTGTGAACTTCAGAAACACAAGTTAAAGGAGAGTCCAATCCTAAAAAGACTAGCTTAATTATTAGGAGAGAGTTTTTGAACTTATATATCAGGCTTCACTTACGAGGTTCCCAACATGGGACTCATCACAATGCACATCCATGGGAAAGGACTTGTGCTAGCTAGTAACATTTAACAGATACCTTATAATCGCATAACAGGTCTGTTTGTGGTGCAGGCATGGAGCAATGGAGTGTATAAGAGTGTTGAGCACCGAGTGATGGCGAACACAAGAGTGGAGAGGTTCTCTACGGCTTATTTCTTTTGTCCTTCGAACGACACAGTGATAGAGAGCTTCACAGAACCCGCAGTGTACACGAAGTTCAGCTTCATGGAATATAGGCAACAAGTTCGAGAAGATGTTCAAAACCTGGGTTCTAAAATTGGCCTTCCAAGATTTCTCATGGAAACTACCCATGCTGCTTAATTAGTTAATCCTAGTAATAGCATATAGATTACCATAGTCTATCATATGATGCAAATTAAATATCTTTTTTTTTTTTTTGGTGACAGCAAATTAAATATCTCAGTTTGAATATTATTAGCGATCTAGAATATAGGTACACGTATGTATCAATGCATCCATTAATATTTAATTTCTGAAAAATATTGGAGCACATGAAATCAGAAGGAAGGTATGGAAGCTGATTTCTGTCTGCAGTTTTGGTCTGGTGAACATGGCAACATAGGAGGAGAATTATGTGTAATTACAAATGTATGGTAAAAGGGAAGCATTATCTGATACATGGGCCATGATGAGAATGAAGGGCAAGATCAAGCACGTGACTGTTGCATGGGCAAAGAATAATCAATTAATGATGTGTTATGTAGCTCATGAGCTGTCTAATTAATTATATGATTGATCTGTGTCGTCTGATCTGACTTGTTTATTTCTTAGCACATCTCATTGGAGAAAATTGCTGTGATATCTGCGTTTGGAGTTTTCCCCTTAAACTCAAAAGGGAGAAGTAAAAAAGTTGAAGCCGCTTCCCTTTTTAATTCCTTTGTAAGCTCTCTCTCTCTCTGTTTTTTTTAGGCTTTGAAAATGCATATATTACTGTTCCTACCATAATATATAATCCATATGAGAAAATTTGTTACCTGCTAATTCTGGGTATTTATATTGCAGATTTTTTTAGATTAATTGTATATAATGGAGAATACTACATTATTGTGCTTGTTTGGGAACTTCGTTTCCCAACGATACATATAAGTCAAGATAAAACCATATCAAAATCCTTAAAAATAATCTCGAAAACTATAAAAACCATCTTGAAATCTGCAAAACCATTTAGAAATCCGTGAAAACAAAAAATTGCCCGTAAGGCTAAAGAATAAAGGCCAAGTCTTTATATATAAGCTAGAGTATTAGACCAACTTTTTTGCTAGCAAAAATTGAGAGTTTGTTTCTATGAGCACAAAATATAAGCTGGGGGAAGTGGTGAAATTCCAAATAAAAAAAAAAATACATGATGACATGGTTTCTTATCTTATGCGGCTAACTTATTGAATTTGTTTGGTCACTATATTTTTTTTTCTTAAAAAGGTCATAGCGATTCTCTCAATTAAATTTTGCAAAAAAAAAAAAAAGCTAATTAAATTAAATGATGAAAAATAAAACTAATGAATCAAATATTATTTGTGCTTTCTTTTTTAAAAAGTGTTCCTGAAACAGAATTTAGAAAACTGTTTTTTTCCAATTAAACCAGATTTCTCAAACAGATGTTTTTGGATAAAAATTGTCGTTATTTTTAAAAAATGTTATTACAAAATTATGTTGAGAACATATAACAAAAACGCATTATAAAAAAACAACATAAAACAAAGATGAAGAAAAAAATGTTTTGTTAATTGTAGATAACAGGGGAAATGATAAAAAAAGAATCTGAATAATTGTAAATAACACAGAGGTATGAGAAAATTTTAAAATGACCGATAAGGAACCAATGCCTAACTTCAATTTAAGTTGTTGAAAAAAAAAAGGAGGGAATTGATTAAAATGCTCTAAACAATTTTAAAAGTTCCCAACCATCTCACCTGAGACATTGCCAACAATCGGCCATTGACCGTCAAGTCGAAGCCCCCCTCCTACCGCCAATCACTGACTTTTGGCTCTAGAGCTCATATTTAAAGGGAATTTGGTAATACTTAATGAAATATTGGTAATTCTTGTATAAAACTTATGAATGAGCTAAAAATATGAATCTATTATTTAATAAATGAAATTTGTTAATACATAATGAAATGTTGGTAATCCTTGTATAAATTATGTGAATGAACTGAAAGTGTTGATTTGTTATTCCATAAAAAAATTTGGTAATACCTGAAATATTGATAACCCCTATATAAAATATGTGAATAAACTGAAAGTGTTGATTTATTACTCAGTAAAGAAAGTTGTTAATAACTCATGAAATATTGGTAATCTTTAATAAAATTTGTAAATGAGTTGAAAGTGTGGTTTGATCAGTTGGTAAACAAAAATTTGTAATATCTAATGAAAGTATTGTATGATTTGATTCTACCCCTTACATTCTAAAAATGTTGGTGGTAATACAATACATTAATTCAATGTATAGTGCAAAAGGAAATACAAGTGAGCTCGGTAGATTTGATTACAAGTCACTTTCAATTTTTGTTAAGGCATTCTTCACATTTAATAAGGTATTATCAACTTCTATTTAATAAGTAATAAATCCCCATTTTTAACTTATACACAAGTTTCGTTAAAGTATTTTTCACATTTCACTAGCTATTATCAATTTTTGTTTACAAAGTAATCAAAACATACTTCTAACTCGTTCATAAATTTTGTTTATACAGGGATTATTAACATTTTAGTAAATATTACTAACTTTCCTTTGCTGAGTAACAAATCTACAATTTCAATTCATGCACTAGTTTTATATAGGAATGACCAGCAATTCATTAATTATAATCAACTCATTTATTAAGTAATAAATACATACTTTCAACTCGTTCACAAATTTTATACATGTATTATCAACATTTCATTAGATATTTTATAATTGAGTTTCGATGCTGGAGATTGATGATCCTCCTGCTATTACCGAGGTCTTTAATGAGGTGGTTGTATACTTTTTAAAATTGTTTAAGGCATTCCAGCTAGAGCCAGTAATGCAGGCCAACTCAGGGGTTTGAATCAGCTCGCCCCTCCAACGGGTGGTTGGCCCGCCAACTTGCCAAATATATTTTTTTTAAAAATAAATTTTTTGTCCAATTTTTTCCATAAAACTATATAATCATATGATTCTTTCCTATTAATAAATTTTCAATAATAACATTTTCAAATTTTCCAAAAAATATAAATACTAATATTTTATTATAATTTTAAATATAACATTATAAAAGGTTGATACAAAAAAATAAAATATTTTATACTATTTTTTAATATATTATGTATTATTTATCATATCTTATAAAAATTATAAAATATATTATTTTTAAAACTAAAAAAAGAGTGTTAGGTGGACTCACCCCTCAATGTGCGAACTGAACCCACAAGTTAGGTGTGACGGGCTGGCATATAGTTTGCCAAAACTTGGTAGGCTGGCGGGTCTTACCCATATTTCTAGCTCTAATTAGGGGTGAGCAAAATTTCCCGGCCCGCCCGCCCCTCCCGCAACCCGGAAGCTTTGAACCTGTTCAAACCCGTCCAATTGAACCCATCACGGTCGGGTTCAAAAACGGGCAGGGTGCCCCACAAATGGGGCGGGACACGGGCTCACCCATAGGGCGCCCGTACCTGCCCGTTTACCCCGTTATAATATTTAAAAAAAAAAGACTCCACTTGTTCAAGCCCATTGATTGAAGAATGACAAAATAAAAGGTTCAAGTCCAACAAATAAAATCCCTGCCCAAGCCCAACAACCCAAGTAAATGGTCTAGCGGCTTCGAGAGTCTTCGCCCAAGCCCAATAGCCCAAGCCCAACAGCCCCAGCAGAGAAAATCCCTCCGCCTCCATTCTGTCGAGAACTCAAGATCGAGACTTCGAGAGTCTTTGCCCAAGTACATGCTGTAACACCCCAAAATTCAGCCAAATGCTCGAAGGAATTTTTGTTGCAATGTTTAACAAAAGAGGATTTTCAATATCAATTTATTCAATCATATCATGAACCCAACCAAAATACACAGTTCAAATAGCAATTCAAATCCTCTCAAAATATCAGAGTAAATAGAAAATAAATCGTGGAAGTCCTAGAGTTATGGCAATTCAAAATAATAGCATGTGCCTAGGGGCACAAGAGAGCCAACATGGCTCATTCCATCGGTGCCTTCCCTTGTTGCATACTAGAACAATCACCTGAAAATGTTAATATAACGGGGGTAAAATTCCACGCCCCAGTAACTCTGAAAATTTCTACCACACACAAGCAAACGGCATATAATTAAAGAGGAAGAATTGATTTACGAAAAGCATTTGTATATATATAAAGTAAACATAATATAAACAATTCCATAAATTCTTTCATAACTATGCAACTCACAATCATCATCACAAATAATGCATCATAATATAATATACAACCACCCTTATATCACCATCCATCCTTATTTCGCTGACTGGAGCCATAGGCTAACATATAGTCCAATAGAAACTTATCAATGTAACTGGATTGTCCCAAGCTCACCAGTTCCTTAAGATACATCGGGCCAAAGGTGTAGAGTTCAAGCCTGGACTATGGCTCCCCTCCTTAAAAGAAAACCGAGGAGGTGTCACATGTCCCACAATTCCAATACAATCCTGGCCAAAGGAAAGACACGGGAAAAGGAGCCCTAACAATTGCCATCTAATGTGCACTGAGTGATGGCTTATCACGTGATAAAATCTTAACATATATATTTTTCCTCCATACTCCAACCCAATCACAATGCAGCCGCCATGACAGTTCTAACAATTTCCATGCTAAAATATATTGAAAACGTTAAATAATTGCATTTATATAATTCAGTCCAAAAATGCCTAAAACATAATCCAATCACAATTTAATCATAAGCGGTTCACAAGTATATGGAAGAATATTCAGAGTTACCTGTAACTTCCAAATTTACGCCTAAGCACACACAAGATGCACTTCAAATTCTCAATGAGAATCTAAGAGTATCGTGCTTCGCCGCGCTCTAGAGTAAGTGAACAGTAAAATGAGAAGAAGGTCTTATATAGGGTTAGGGTTTGCTTTTGAATAAAATAATCCCTTGTTTTTTTAAAAAAAAGACAAAATTAATAATAATATTAATAATGATATCATTAAAAATGAATATTTAGATATTTTTTTACCTATTTTAATAATAAGATAAGTTTACACATAAATAATTAATTATTTTCTTCCTCTTTTTTTTTTTTGAGATATTTCCTTATATATACTTTTTTTTAAGTGATTAAATTTGAACGTGATTTTTTTTCTAATTTATTTTATTATTTGACTAATTTAAGACCTAACAACAATTAACTAAATTCTAAAAATAAAGGTGTTACACATGCTCCTCCAGTCCTCTTCCCGTCGTCCTCCCATCCTCCGTCCTCCAGGCTCCTATCATCATCCTGCTTCCGCCCATGCCTTGTGCCCTTTGCCCTGTGCTACGCCTCCATTTCCACTCGTCGTCGTCAACTCGTCATCGAGATCGAGACTTTGCAGCTCATCTTGCCGGCGTTGAACTTGTAGTGTAGGATCCCACGGGTTTTTGCCGGTTTATTTTACGTCAGGTTAGCAAAACTTTAAATAGTCTCCGTCGCTCTCTTCCTTTACCCATAAGCGGCTTTTTCCTTTTTCTCGACTCCGCTGCGTAGATCCGAGGAGTTTTGGGAAACCCCAACTGCTCTCCGAAACTGCTCTAACCTTCGATCAAACACCGCCCAATAGCATATGGGATTTGATCAATCCTTTGGAGCCCACCCATTTTCCGCCACCCAAGGTCAGATTTATTTCCTCTAAGTGCGCATAGTGTGAAATGCCAGCTTTTGACATAATAGGTATGTGCTCTATCTTTCAATTTTTGTCTTTCTTTTTAAAGTTTTGAATTTTTTTGAAATCCAATACATACAGAATGCCTCGTCGGACACTTATCCGCAGAAAACGACGGGCGAAGCGTAGATTGTCTGGCGGTGATGCCGGAGATGAGGGGTTCGTCTTTGGTGATGGTGGCGATCCTCCTTTTAGTGGTGGTGGTGGGAGTTGGAATTTTAATCGATTCGGAGAAGGGCATGATTGGGATGATTCATCGTCTTCGTATTCAGACCCTGCGTTCGATTTCATTTATTAGGTTCTCTCCTGGATTATGCTTTCCAATTGTCTGCATTTTGCTTTCAAAAAGATTGTTCGAGATTTTACCGATGGGATTATGGATGCCGATAGAGAAAAAGTTCCCAGGAGATTGGCGCCAATCTGCTGATTTGGTGCCTTGGATTACATGTAAATCAATGCTTACTGGTGGAAATTGTAATTATTGATGGTCTGGGATCTAAAGAAGCAAAAGCCAGTGATAAGCTGTGACTGATAACATTGAATAGAAGCCTTATTCCTTGAGGCTCTTGATTGAATGGAAAGTAGTATTATGAAGGGTTTAATGGCTATTGATTAACTATGTGCTTTGATTTCATTGATATTTTACTTCTCTTGCCGTACGCCTCACTGAACATAGATACCTGATTTGTGGCTATGTAGGATCATGGATGCCTGATTTTTTTGGGTTTGGGGGGCGGGTACCCCGTTACCCGTGACACCCGCCTGTTTAGACCCGTGCCCCGTGGACACAGGCCTAAACGGGCTAGACCACGGGTACGTGGTGCCCCCGTACCCGTGGTATGCTTCACGGGCGGGGTGCGGTGCGACCCCCGGGGCAGCCCCGCCCTCCCAATGCTCAACCCTAGCTCTAATTTCAACCTTCAAGCTTTTTATTTTTTATCCAATTTCAAAAAACTTATTTTTTGGGTTGCTTTCTTCTTTGTTATGAAAAATTTTTGCACCTCTCTCTATCATTTATCATTTTTCAGATTCCTTCCATATCATTTTCCTTAGATAATAACGCTGGGGATCACTAATAAATCAAAATAAAATTTACGTAAAGATAAAATCCATTCGCATACGAATTCCTAAAATTCTCCACCGAACAGATTCTCATACGCGTGTAGTCTTACAAAATGAAAGGAGGAGGAGATATTTCAATAGGCGATGTCAGGTCAAAAAAAAAAAAAGGCGATGCAACTCTCGACATTTTCACAAGCTTAGGAAAGGTTGGGATGGCGGTTTCACAATCATGGGCAAATATGGGAGCCATCGTACCCGAAATCAGGGGGTGTAGCCACAGCAACCAAACCCAGCCGGAAGCAGCATCGGATTCGCCGGGTAGGAGACTGAAGGGCAGCCCTCAGCTGAACCGTTGGTCCAGGGCTCGAGCCCTTCGTTCCGGTCGCAAATTGGACCGCCCTGCTCCCCAAACTCAAACCCTCCAACCCAATGCTGCTCCACCTCCCCTCACTCTGTCTCCCGATGCAGATGCGTCCGATATCGACGTTGTGGAGGGCGTGGAGGTGAGGCTGACCAAGTCCATTTATATAGTCTCCGATGGAACCGGTTGGACGGCCGAGCACTGCGTTAACGCTGCCTTGGGTCAGTTTGATTACTGCTTGGTCGATCATGGATGCCCTGTCAGTACCCACTTGTTTTCTGGGGTAATTTGTCCTCTCACTTCCGTTTTCCTACATCTTTGTTCTAATTTTGAGTTCCAAAAACGATCTAATTTCTGTTTTGGGTTTGTGGTAAGTGGTAACATTTCATAAACCGTATTCTATAGCTGGGAGTAAGTTATACTTAAAGAGCTACTACATATTCAGGACCGGAGGTAGCATCATTTTTTTGGGTTACGTTTTTCATTTCTAATATCACTTTCTGTGATTACGAAAGTTTGTCACCTAGTTAATGAGCAAGGCTCAAGTAATTTTTTTCAAGTTTTTTGGGAGGTTGGGGGTGTGGGTTTGGTGTATAAAATGGAAGTTAGATTTTTTTTTGGCTCCATTCAGTAATGTGGTAGATTGAGGGTTTGTCTGTGATCAAGATGCAAAACGTTTGGTTTTTTTTTAATGCTTTTTCTTTCTTTCTTTCTTTTTCCATTTTCCTAATTTTTACCTTTTTTTTTCCATTTTTCTTTTTTTTTTTCATTTTCCTCTTTCCTACTTTTTATTCTTTCCTCTTTTCTACCTACTTTTTACCTCAAAATTATAAAAGCTAATAACTTTCCAAAAATAAATCACTTTTCAAAACTTAAGTTTTACCTTAAAATCTGTAAAAGTTATTCTCCGAAATCTATTCTTCAAAACCTAAATTTTACATCAGAATCTGTAAAAGTTATTCTTAAAATTGATTCCACTAGACCTTGCCCCTCCAAGATGACCCCAAAAACTAGTGGTAAATTTGATACCTTCTAATTTGGTTCCGTGTACCATGCATTGTATATGTCTAACTTAGTGCACAAGAATCTAGGTAGCGAGAGCAGGAGAAAATAAAAATAATACCACATTTCTCAACTATGTAGTGTTGATGCGTGGTGCTGATTTGCTCAGTTATTATCAGATTGATGATGCGGAGAAACTAGTGGAGATCATAAAGCAGGCTGCCAAGGATGGTGCTTTGCTTGTGTACACTTTAGCTGACCCTTCAATGGCTGCTTATGCTAAGCAAGCGTGCAAGTTATGGCGTGTTCCATCCACTGACGTTTTAGGTCCAATAATTGAAGAAATTGCTTCTCATCTTGGGGTTTTACCATCTGGCCTTCCCCGTGGGGCTTCTGGCCGGCAGTTTCGACTCTCTGACGAATACTTTCGCCGTATTGAAGCAGTTGAATTCACCATCAAGCAAGATGATGGGGCATGTCCCCAGAATTTGGCCAAGGCTGACATTATTCTTACTGGTGTCTCGCGGACCAGCAAGACGCCATTATCGATTTATCTATCACAGAAAGGTTACAAAGTGGCAAATGTACCCATTGTGATGGGCATGGATATGCCGAAGACTCTCTTTAAGGTAGATGTAAACAAGGTGTTTGGCTTAACTATAAATCCTGTAGTTGCTAGAACTCTGGGATTCCGTCCAGAATCGAGGAGCAATTACTCAGAGATGGATTATGTTAGACAAGAACTGGAATTTGCGGGAAGACTCTTTGCTGAGAATCCTGTCTGGCCGGTGATCGGTAAGAAAGCCAGTGCCATCATGTTTCCATTTCTGTGCCTTTTCACTCTTTATACGTTCCAATCAATGTTTTTATTTGTAAAATACCATAATCATACAATAGTAATTTTGTAATTTTTTCCCTCATTTCTTTCAATTAGTCGCTAATAGAACCTTAATCTGTTGCTCCAATCAGATGTGACGGGAAAAGCAATAGAAGAAACTGCAGCGGTTATTTTGAGGCTCTACCATGACAGGAAGCAAAAGTTCACTATGCCAAGGGTCTCAAAACGCTATTAGAGCTGAAAAATTTTGTTTCCTGAGGTTGAACCGTCAGTTGTAAAGTCTTGAATTGTACATTGTATAGTTATACAATACGAATTTCATTTTTCATATCAATCCATAGTCGAGGGTAAAATGTTCCTATCAATTTTAAGGTTTTAATTCATAAATGCTTGCTCTTGCATTAATCTGCCACGCCAAAAGTTGAACAGTATCTTAAATATGTCCAGATACCCAACATCTACCTAAAAGGTGTTTGCTTTGATGAACCTAGTGGGAACTATGAAACTAAAGATCGGTACATTTAGTGAGTATTGGTGGCATTTCTTCCTCGGTAAAACTTATTATGGTTCTAACCGATAATGGGAAATACGCCTTTATTAACCTTGAAGCTAAAGGAAGTGCTTTTACATGAGATCAATTAAAGATTCCTCAATTGCTTCATATGCCAAACTGCTAAAACATCAGCATCCAAGTGTATGAAATTTCGGACAGTGTCTTTATTATTGCCCATCTTATTGGCTGTACCTGTTAAATTATACAGTGAGTTTTTCTTTTGTTTTTTTAATAACCTCTCGCAAATTCTTTGATCAGTTTTGTCTGGTGCACGCAGAGCTGGTAAAATCCAGTACCTAACACTTTGCATCTGAGATTGGGCAAAGTCACTTTGATCTTTCATACCTAATCCATGTGAGTACTAAAAGCTTCCATAGACAAAAGAACATTCGTTGTTCCTGTAAAAGCAATGGTGAACTGCCCTGCTTCTTACAAAAAGCTAAAAGCCTCCGAACACATGCGTTATGCCTTGTGTCTACACAAACACATGATTGTAGATTTCACAATCATAATTTTGTTCTCACTTTTCCTTTTATTTCTCACATGAAAGTCACAAACTCAAAATTTTCACCCACTATTAGGATTGCATGTAAGAACAATTTACAAAAGAACAGAACACAGAGATCCAAGGAAGGGGGGAAATACGGCTAAGTAAGGAATCTAGAGAGAGCAAAAAAAGTGACACTTTAATCCTTCACTGAACCGTGCAATGCTTACAAACACGACATATTTCCAAATGGAATCTGTTTCATGCCATCTGTTGTTTCGCGTTCCTATAAACGGAAGATTCCATCTTTCAGTATGCCTTTGTAACTATATCTTGAATTTGCCAAAGAGATGACCTCCCAAGAGCAGAGTGTGAACTGAGTTTGACGTCAAGCTGGTAACAGACCACCAGTTCAATCTTCTTTGAATTAATTCCTTTTATGCCTTTCACTGTAGTTCTTCTGAAATAAAACTTTTAGGTACATATCGGTCGTAGAATGAAGTAACGAAAACTTGTAAAATCGAGTGTGCTGGGTGGCAAATGAGGTTCTCTCTATTACTGTAACACCCGCTTTGATGTGTTTTTATTGGCTCGTTATACTAGCTGGTTGCTAACTATGACTTCTGAGAATTTCTTTTCTTCTGTGAAACTTGTGTTGTAATTGGTCAATGCGTAGTTTCTAGCTTGTCTTTACTTCAGAACGCGCATGGTTTTCTGAGCCTCTCATTGCTGCCAATCAACCCCATATTCATCACTCTGCTTGCTGATTGTAAGGGTGAAGTATATCAACAACATAGTTCCCATGCTTGACCTGTGTTTAAGCATAGAATAACAGGCATTAGGAATGAGGTAAGAAAATGTCACTGAGAGATCTACCGCTAATTGAACCCGATAACGCTTGAATCTTACTCAGTTAGAAAGCCGTATTAAAAAGAAGAAGAGGTAATATAATAGATGAGGCCATGAGCTCCCTGTATTATTTATATTTCTTACAAGGTGGCAAAGAACAGAAGAACCCTCTTAGGATCAAGGAACCGGAAAGAAGGCCTCTTGAAACTGTTTCGCCTGGAAACTCCTTTTCCTTCAATGGCGGCAGCGGCAGTGCTGATATTGCTGGTTGTGATGGTAATCTGATGATGGAACTGTGAATTGGAGGAGTGATCAGCGGACCCTACAGCCACCGCCCCAGGCTTTTCAGGCGTGCAAGACCCCACCAGAGTAGCTGCAGATCAATGATACCATACTCCAACATTAATACAACAAATTCTGTTGGTTCACAAACTTGTTCAAGTCTCTGGCATTGCCAATTCTCATAGCCCCACTTAGGGTCCTGATCTGGTACAAATGTGTACCCGCACCAAACTATGAGGATCTAACTTCCCCAAATCCCTTCCCTTTCCATATCATGTTTAGCCCAGGATGGCATTTCCTTTTTTCCTTTTTTCTTTATTTTAAATTGTAAAAAAAATTTATGAGTCCGGTACCTGAGATCCATCAGGGTTACGGTAAGACTTGTAACTTAAGGATTGCTTGTAGAAAGATTACATACTATCCATTAGTAGATGGATTCAAACTACTCATATATTTATGAGGCATGGACCAACTTCTTGCTAATTTATCAATTTTCACATATACTTGTCTTGAGGATTTGTTGGCATTTCCTGTTTCACTGCGAGAGATTTTCAAGTAAATTAATTTAACTTGTTGAAAAAGAAATAGGAAATAAGATGTTTACAATACTGTGAGAGGTAGGTCTTGTGTTAGTTGGGCACTTCAACTAATTTTTCACATTACTTTGAATACTGAGGTGGTTGGTTTGACATCAAATCAGTTTCTTCCACGCTATGATCAGATGTAAAGTGGTAAAATGGTCGATGATTACCTTTCAAGTACAAACAAGTTAATGGGGGAATTCCTAATTATAAACAGATGAGTATATGATATGATTACCAACCATGTTTGAATGTCGTTTCCTAAAATCATAGTGGATCTGGGATTATGGCTATTATTATAATTAGAATCATTAACATTAACAACAATGCTAGACCTGACACTAAGGGGACACCACCATGGCCTGACACAATTACAGGTTGGTGATGGAAAATATTAATATTAATATTTAGTAGTACTTAATGGACTTGCCTGGAACGTTTCTAAAACCCAAACGCACATTTAACAGTATTTTTCAGTAAAACGAGATAATATCCTTAATATGTTTACTTCGACTTGGATAAAAATATTTTTCTACCATATTCTCAAACGGACCCAATTTATCATTCCACGTCACCGTAAACAGGCATAAACTAGGTATGGTGATACTACTATTATTGACATAAAAAAGATGAGATTTAGCATAAAAAAAATCTGAACAAAATAATAAATGAGTCTCTGTGTATGTGTTTAATAAGGGAAGTTATACCTCTAGGTGAGCCTGTTGTAGGGACAGTATCCCTATCAAGAAGGACAGCATTGCCATTGATCTTCTTGTCGCCTCCACGCTGAGATCCTTTCCTGGAAAGGTTCCTCTGCAACTATTTTTTTGTAAAAATAATTAAATAAAGACAATTTTTAAGGAGAAAAATATATTTTACTCAAAAATATCTAAGCTGCATAGCATAAGCAAATGCTCAAAGTGAAAGAGGGCTTGATTAAGATTCAATTAATTGCTTTGAATATTGAAAACTACAATAAATAGCCGAAACTGTACAGTAACAGGCATGTTGGTGAGGGGTCAAGTAAGAGTTACACAAAGTTAAAAGATGGTTTGAATTAATTAAAAAAAGATTGCTCTAATGTCAAAGTTTCATTCATTTTAAATTAAGAGAAGCGATAGATTCAAGGAGATAGTAATAAAGCTTGAGAAAGACATTCCATTCCAATGGCCGCGAGCTTTAATGGAAGTTGATAATTTCTTGTGAGAAAATTAACAAACTCTTATTTTCATTGAAACAAATATGGGATTCACTGCTTCAATTTATAGATAGTAATATATAGATTCCAAGGAAACAGATGGTAATAGATAGATTCCAAGGAAACAGAGGTGAAGTATTAATTAAAACAATCGAAAGAGGGAAAAAATAACTTACTGTAATTCTGGAATTGGGATTGGTATCCTTGTTGATGGTGGAAGGGAAGGCGTCCATGTCAATCACGAAGCTATCAGATTTCTCAGGTGTGTATTGAAATGCGTCCATGCGATCTGAAACCGATATTTTCTGGGTGGCTCTGTTCTGTTCTGATTCGGTAGCGCCGCGTGAAGAAGAAGAAGAAGAAGAAGAAGGCGACGACGACGAAGACGAAGACGAAGACGAAGAACCTGAGTCCTGAAAAACCAGAGTTATAAAGGATCTGTGAGTTGAAATTATGAGGTGTTGACGAAGAAAGGCCCAGAAATTCAATGGAACAGTCAAGGCTATTAAATAGACGACCAAGAAAACAAACACTCACCAACTTTGGGATTTCCGCCATTTCCGTCGCTTTCAAAGGAGGAAATTGAACCAAAAATAAGAAGAAGCAAAGTCAGAAGTGATGAATTGAAGGGAAGGAGTTAGAAATACCAATCACAAGAGGCACGTGAAAGATAATCCAGGAATTTCTAGCTTTCTCTGGAAATTAAAAGCCACTTACAGAAGGTAAGGTGGGGGTGGTGTTGCTCAAAAGCAGTTGGGTGTTCTCTGCTTTTCATGTTTCAGGAGCTGGCTGGCTTCAACGAGAAACTCAGTGAGAAGATTGCTTGTTTGTGGAGAAAATTGAATAGTAGAAGGTGAAGTGGCATAGAACTGGTCTGTGTTTTTGTGGGATGAAGCAAGGAGGATGATTTTTGAGGGGGATGAGGAAGAAAGAGAAGGGCTGAGGTTGGAAATTTCAGAGGATCTTCTTCTTCATGTGGCCTATATATATATATATATATATAATACGCTAATATAATCAAGAAATGAGGTGATTGGGTGGAATTGTGGAGAGAGATACATGTGTGTGTCCGTGAACTTAACGTCTGGGGAGTATCCCTTTTCAACTGATGACTTACCAAATCACAATGGGATCCACTAATCCCTTCGTCGTTATCCTCAACCCCAACTTTTACTCACCCTTTTATGTTTTTTTTTAAAAAAAGGGAATTGAGTAATAAAGGAATGAATAAAGGAGAAATTAGGGGGAAATCTCCTATTGAAATTTCTATTAGTAAAAATGACTTGATAAATTTTTTATATATAGAAAATATACCTGTTCGGATAACCATTGAGAGAATAATTTTTAACCAGAATGTATTCTAAAAAATGACTTTTATTCTTAATATATTTTGAAAAATGAAACTTGTTTGGATAAATATTGTAAAAGTAACTTTGATGGAAAATGATTTAAAAAAGAGTCTCATTAAATAATAGATATATACATATATTTTTCATTTCATATTGTGATATAAAAGTAGGAATAAATAAAATGATAAAAATTAGTTGGTAAAGTTAATGTTTTAATTTTTATTGTAATAAAAAATTAGTGAATTTAATCTAGAAAACTATAGGCTTTAGTGCCTAAAAGTTTTTGGCAAATTTTTCATGAAAAATTTAGTTTTTTCATAATTGTCAGCTTTGGTCAAAATTTTGATCATTGTTATTAATGTAGCATTTGCATATTACTAATGTAATAATGATGTTAGGTAATAGTAGAAATTTTAGTTAAGTTAACCATAAACGGATTTCTTAATAAAAAAAACCTTGACTGAAATTGCTCACAATTATAGGGACAAAGAGGTATATTTTCCCTTTAATCTAATTTAACATATCATGACACAAAAGTTGACACAACAGTAACATCTATATAATGACTTCCTATAAAATTATAATTATTTCCATAAAGTAAAATCATCACGGAATATTATGAAAAATTAAAAGTGTAGCCATTAATTTATAAAATTTGCTACACAATACTTTAAAACATAATAATTTTTTATATTATCTTTAAATTTTACTTTGTATAGAAAAAGTATTGCTTTTATTAAGTAGTGAAAATTGGTAAAAGAATAAAGTAACTAACTATTTGATAATTTGGATAGTACAAACAAGAAAAAGCTATTTGATACTTTATACAGAATAAAGAATAATCGCTAAAAATATAAGGATAGCTTGTATAATAATAATAATAATAATAATAATAATTCATCCCTTCTCCAAAATCATAATAATAATATGACGGAAACATTGCGCGAATTATTAAATAATATGTCGTACCTAATAATTCAGCAATAATATAACATCACGCAAGGATGACAATCAGCAAGTTTTGGTCAACGATTTGACAGCAAAGGTTGGGATCATCCATTCCCTTTAATTGTTGATTATTTTAGGTGAATTATCCTCAAATTTTAAGGAAGAGTTGTATTTACAAAATGGTCTCAAATATTAGCCTTAAATACAAAATGATCCCAAAGATTCATAAAATTACAAAATGATCTCAGGAATAGCTGCTGAGGTTGTAAATGAAGGCTGCTGAGACAACCTCAGCAGCCTTCATTTACAACTTCAGCAGCCTTCATTTACAACCTGAGCAGCTATTCCTGTGACCATTTTGTAATTTTGTGAATCTTTGGGACCATTTTGTATTTAAGGCTAATATTTGAGACCATTTTATATTTACTTGTTTTGCTTGGGGTCTGACGATAATTCTCCCATTATTTTACCCTAAATACGCCAATCATGCTGCCTTGCTTTTAAATGTCTATATACCATAAAATAATGCTTTTTAAAATTTAAAAATTTTATCCGTGGAAGCAAAATATAAATAAACGCCATCAGTGCATGCCCCTTTAAATCAAAATATTTTTTAAATTTATACAAATTTAAATTTAAAGCCTCTCATATTTAAACAATTAAAATCCCTCCCACGAATCCTCCAACAATTAAAATGAATCTTTTGACATTTTTGGAAAAAAAAGGAGCTTATGTATCCCCTCCTTTATTTATGGCACGTAAAATTAAATAAATAGCAAAGTATATCTAGTGAAGACGTCAAGTAAGTATCACTAGGAACACCAGACTTTTCCAGCCAAATCTCAATTATTAATCTTTAGTTCTCAATCTTATCCCTGTTTTCCTTTTATCTATCTATTTTTTTGTATGTTTTAAATAACGTTTATATGAAAATGACACAACAATATATATATATATATATAGCATGTTGAAGTTTCCATTTAATTATAACCAATATGATTTATGAATTCTTTTATTATTAATTATAACTGTTAATCAAGTTTATTCTTTACTTGCCGTTCTCTCCTTAGTTAATTCCTTTTTTTTTGGAACATACACATATATTTGAGAACGATTTCTGAGAAAACAAAAGCACTCTGAGAATTATCTATTTGGTCAATGCCATAAAAAAGAATTATATAATGTGATAATCTCCTTCACATATTTACCTCGACTTATGTAAAAGTACTTCTCTACCGCGTTACTAAATGAGTCCAAATTGATATACTTTTTGTTAGTATGCTTTTGGTGAGATGTGTAGATAAAGAAATAAGACAATATGAGTGAAAGGCTCAAGCTTTTCAGAAAACAATTACCAGATTCCACCAGCTTCTGAAATTTGAATACTTTAACGGTGTAATAAGTAGCTGCGACCTGCAAATACTTCAGTGGGTTAATTACATATAAATTCGGCCAAAAGAATTAAATATAAAAAATATTCTATAATTTCAAATTATAAATGTTAACTTTAAAGTTTCACATAATGAAATCATAAGCAGCCTTTTTGTTTTATAATAATGCTAGATAAAATTCATTTCAAATGGAAAGTTAAAATTATCATTACATTGATATATCAGGATATTATTATTAGGAACTTATTTTCCAAACATATCATATTAGGATTTCAATTTTAAAATACATACTTTATATCCTTTTTTGCCCCTTTACAGCTTGTTTGAAACTCTGTTTGAAAATAGCTTTTACGGAATTCGAGGTAAAATCTAAGTTTTGGATAATAGATTTTAAGAGAATAGTTTTTACAGATTACAAGGTAAAACCTAGTTTTGAAATATGATTGTGTTTGGGATGCTATTTTATGGAGTTCAAGTCAAAAAGTAAGCAGGAAAGGTAAATAAAAAAATAGGAAGAGAAAATTTATTAGGAGAAATGGTTTGATTTGACAAGAAAATAATTTTTTCAAAGCCTAGGTTTCAAACCGAAATTTTGTATCCAAAATAACTTTTCTAAAATTTTTTTTGTATTTGGATAAAATCTAGGATTTTGGTCACAAAAACTAGGTTTTGTAAATGAGATCCAAACATTCTCTTAGATTGGAAGGGCAAATTAACAGTTTTGATGGTTTCAACAGGCAAGCATGAATGAATTTGCATCTCCCACTAATTTACATTCTCTATACCAATTAACATTACAAGTATTGGAGCTTCAAAGGAGCACTCGCTCATAAAAGAAAAACAGATTATTAGCCTTCGGGCTCGTAGCTTGGTGGTAAGCAACTTGGCCATGGCCCTGAATTCGGGGGTGGTCCAAGGCCACGCGAGTTCGAGTTCGGGGGAAGTCCCGTCTCCGGGGCGACCCCGGATTAGTCTGCACTCGAAAGGGTGTAGGATACCGGGGGGTGAAATCCCATAATTTCCCACTCAAAAAAAAAAACAGATTATTGCATGAGACAAGTGGAAATGAGAGGCTAGGCTCAATCGTTTGATGTATTATTGTAAAATGATATAATTATATATAACGTGTATATATATAGATATCATATAGTGCCGTGTAGAAAAAAACGTAAGAGTATAGGACCTAGAAAGATTATGAAAGATATATATATATATATATA
>JANTPZ010091480.1:0-27111 GCA_025593235.1 Vachellia pachyceras
AATGCCCATTCAATTAATATGTACTTTTGTTTTCAGAAACTGGAACAAGTGGAAACAATGGAGGCAACAGAGGCAGGCTCAGCAGCAGCAAGGGCAAGTCAACAATGATGATGCTGAAATTGAGATTCTAGACAATGAGATGGAAGATGTTCTAGATGGACAATTATGCGTTATATGCCTGATGAGGAGAAGGCGATCTGTATTTATTCCCTGTGGGCATCTTGTGTGCTGCCAAGGGTGTGCCATGTCAGTTGAACGTGAAGTGGCACCTAAGTGTCCTGTTTGCCGGCAGGAGATTCGCAATTCAGTGCGGATATTTGAATCTTGATGAGACGGTAGGTACTACTTGGTTTGACTGTAACCGAGTCTGGCATGCCTGCTGAAACACATCTATCTGGTTTTTATTAGCAGAAGGGTTGCATTTTTCTTTTTCTATTTGGTAGATCTATGTTATGGCTGAATCATTCCTTGTCTCTCATTGGCCCTGTGAATTCAAGTGAATATATTGTATATTCTTCATATCTCTTTGATAGATTGGTTTGAGCCGCCGGCCCTTTCTAGGAAAATTCTGTGTTGATAACCAAGGGGTTGTTTGGACAAAGTTGGCAAAAACAACGTTTTCAATTCGCTTTTGCAATATAAAGTTGGGGTGAAGATCATTTACTATGATGTGATTTATATTTGGATAATTTTCTATAAAATGGTTAGTTAACACAAATTGGTTGGAATGATATATTAAAAAAAAATCAATTTTAGAAGATTCAAATCTAGAGAAAAGCTAAAGGCCATAAATAGTTGTTTCAATGCTTCAATTTTAAAGTGATTTTTGGGTAAAAATGGAAGTTAATTGCCCCTATAGTCAAATCAAACTTCTTGGTTATTTTTCTATAAAATTGGTTTTTTTTTTTTCGAGTCTTAACTCGCTTCGAAAGGTTTCTATCGCTATCCAAACGAATCTTAGATTTATTTGAACGTGTCTTTGTACGTAGAGAACTCTAATGCTCTCATGAAATCCCGGGAGAGTTTCGCAATATAATTTCTTCCCTTACTGCAATCCCACTTTTATGTATATCTAGTATGTGTGCACTCACATGAATCAAATTGCAGAGTTATAAATGCCCACTTGAAAAATGAAGGGGGGAAAAAAGAAGAAACAAAATGTGTAATCTCTCTTCATCTTACAAATATTATAGGTATTATAATCTAGAGTTACACTTAAACCTACGAGGCCATATAGTGTTTTTGTGGTGATAGTGATTTGAAGTATACGAAGAACTTCAAACTCTTATGTCTCCAGTCGCCTCTGAATGTACAACGGAAGAGTTCTCTGCTGGATCCAACCTTCATCACCTAAAGACGAGGTGTAAATGAGGAAGCTAATTCTCCCTCTTCGTTCTTGTTGACCTTCCACAATGTGCAGAAAGAAACAGGGTGGCCCCTCCACCATAATCCCACACTGTTATGATTCTCTTCCACTTTGATCTCCCAATTATTATCATACTTTCTCAACAGAGCTCGAGCTCCATCAATGGCGTCCTCCCCAAATTTCTCCCCTATAAACCCTGCTTCTCTCATTCTCTCACACCATTTATCTTTCCCTTCATTCATCTCACGCTGGTTTGTCAATGCCTTCGCAGCTTCTCCTTCTATCAGCCTCCTCTCTTCGCTCTCTCGGCCCTTAAACGCCGAGCTTGTGGAATCCAAGAACTTCCATAAGAACTCAACTCTTCTCTCAAATCCAGTGGCAAAGTTCCCACAATTGTTGCAGCAACAATCCATGTTGTTCTCGCTTAGTATCACTCCCTGGGGCTTCATGCTCCATAGAACCTTCAGAAACTCACTACGTTCATCAGGAGTATTGTTATGATTCAGATTGTGCAGCCTAAATTGTGCACATACAATAAATGTTTCATCTGGTGAGATGTTGAGAATTTGGGCATTTAGATTCTGTAATGGATGGTTATCTAGCCTGTTTATCTGCAGATTGATGTCAAGAGACTTGGCAAAACCCAGGAGTCTCGAAGAGAAGTTGTCACCAGGTGGGCCAATAGCAAATGGGGTCTCCGTGTTTTGGTCATTTTCTAAAGGTGCTTTCACAACGGTGAGGGGAACCAGTGGAGGCGGTCCACCCTGCCGGCGAGTCAAGGCCTCTAAGAATGTTGGCCATTGGAAGCCATGAGAGATCCCAATGTCAATGATGTGTAGTGTTCGTGAACTGTTGGATTCTTCAGCAAGAATTTGCATAATGGAAGAGTTTGCTATGTTATTAGGAAAGGCAAACCAAGGGCTAACCTCATAGAACTTGAGCAGAGATCTTTGGGAGAACCTTGGGTCTGCAGTAGCAAAAGTAAGAGGCACTGAAGTTGCAGTGGTGGAAGAAGAAAAGGAAGTAGAAGACGAAGAAGAAGAAAAATGTTGTGTCAGTGCTCGTATACCATGAGCGGCGAGCCGGTGGTTGGGGTCGCCTGACAGCGAGGCAAGCTCGTGGAGAACATACAATAGATGCTGCACACGAGTCAGATTCCCTGCAGCCAAAGCTAGAGCACAAGGGTTCAGCAACTGTTCTGCCCACCTCCCTTCTTTGTTGTTACCGTTATTACAGTTATTCCCGTTGGCCTTACCAGATCCCTTCTTGTTCCCTCCGGATTTCTTAACCGTTGTCCCTTCCACAACTGCATTTCC
Source organism: Vachellia pachyceras (assembly GCA_025593235.1). NCBI lineage: Eukaryota > Viridiplantae > Streptophyta > Magnoliopsida > Fabales > Fabaceae > Vachellia > Vachellia pachyceras. Next base: position 2,683 of record JANTPZ010091480.1, read on the forward strand.
ATTGTCAGCTCCATTGGCTGCACGGCTCTTAATTTTCTTGGACTTGTGATTCTGAGATGGTTTGACACATAATGAACCATCAGAAGCTCTTCTTTTCTTTGACAGATCAGGAGATGGTGGGTGATTAGAAACACAAGGCTCAGTGGGTGTTTTGCAACTAATGGCGGCAGACACGGTCGTGCCTGTGGCAGCATTGGGAGATCCGGGACCAGCATTAACCTGGTATTCTTGCCCTATGTCTTGTCCCTGACCCCACAAGTTATAATCTTGAATCCCACCCCGGTTATATGGATCATCCAAGAAAGATGGATAGTAAGAAACAGAACCTTCAAACCAATCCAGAATGTGATCTGATACTGGGTTTGGTTCCATGGAAAATTTTTCTCTGACAGAAAATAGGAAGATTGAAGGGAATAGTATAGTGTGTGGGGGATCATTGACTCGAGAGGAAGAAGATAGAGGTGGGAAGCTAATAGGTTGATTTGTTTATTGATTTAGTTTTGAGGGAAATAGTTATAAAATGAAGCAAGAGGAAGAGATGTTTCGTGAAAGAGACAAGGGAGGGCATTTTCTAATTGTTCGTGTGCTGTTCATTTGGAGGATGTGATGTTTTATTTAAGGTTTTAATTAATTTTGGGTGTACATAGGCCATTAAGAAACTGTGTCTCTTCTTTGTGTTGGGTGGCTGCCTTTTAGGATTGGTTAGAGGAATTTCTATGTTGTTGAGGCTTGTGAATTGTGATGGGGTTTTATTTTTTTATTTTTTGAGACGGCAGACAATATTTGACTTGATTGAAAAATTCTTATTTTTGTCAAGCTTCTCCATTTCAACTCTTTGTGCTCTGCTTTGTTATTGAAACCAATGAATTCTTTCTTGGTTTTTCTTATTCATTTTTCCTTCCCATTTGATCTAATAATACGTGACAAGATGTATATTCTTCCATCCTAAATATAAGAATTTGGTATAAATGACATCTAAATTTATGTTTTGAGGTACTATAAAATACCAAATGTTTGGATAATCTTTTAGGTGATATTCAAACATTTATTTAACATATTGAGACGAACTAGTTCTTTCGCTAAATTTAATTCTCGATGGTAAAATTAAATATATTTTTTACAAATTCGTAACTTCACTAATTTATATAATATAAATAAATTAGTTATCTGCCTCATATGTTGAAAATCAGATATTCCTATTATATGCAATTAATCTTATTCGAGGCATTACCGGTACTAAATGCGAACATTTATTCAAAAAAAATTTAGACATTGATTCTCTACATTACAAGGAATTAACACTTTCTGTTAAACCTACTTCCTCCGTTCTTTCCTCAAATTTGTTTCCTTTCTCCTGTTAATGTAAATATGAACAACATGCTAGAGCACTGATGCTAATTAATAAATAAAATAATGTTAAAATTGTTCCTTAATGAATTCACTTGTTAAGCGCAAATTAATAATGTGGATGTGATCAAATCAATATAGTGAACTAGTTGAGGTACTTGCAAAACATGCAATTTGAATTAAATTAATTCCTTTCTTTCTATTTTTTTTCAATTGATATTACATGTGTACATACTTCCTCTGTTTCTAATACAAGGTCCAAATTTAAGGCACATTTTGAGGGGAAAAAATTCTCATATTTCAATACAAGGCATTTTGCTGATTACCAAGGATAATCATGTTTTCTTTTCATAAAATGTCTGTAAGAATATGCTAGAATTACTTATATCATTTTATTAATATGGTCAATTTCTTATGCATTTAAAGAAGGATAGAATTAAAAATAAAATAAAATGTCAACTGCCTAACTTTTTTTTTTTAAAAAAAGTTGTATGTAGATAAAAATGATTTATATTTGATACTATACCTATTCCAAATTCGGATGCCGGGATGATTAATGAAAGTTGTAATTAAATTTTATGGAAAATTATTCCCAAAGGCCAAATTTTAAAAACTATTTATTCCTAAAGCTCTTGATGGTTTTGATACCTAAACTTAATCTTTAGAACTAAATACTTCCTCAATTTGATCCTTATTAATTTTTTCCTGAATAATTTTAAATGCTTTTTACAGGTATAAATTTCTTAATTCTTAACCGTTTACCAAAAATCAAGTTAGTAAGCTCCATAAAATATAGTAGCAATTTTAGTTTTTAAAATAAAGGGTAAACATAACTTTTGATCCTCATAATTTCCCTCAATTTAGGTTTTAATTCTGAAGTTTCAAAATTATGTTTTTGGTCCTTAAAGTTTAGTTCATCTGAAACTGTTAGTCTCTATAGTTTCAAAAAAATATAAATCAAATGTTAACGTCGTTAAAATTGCTAACGTGTGGCTGATGCTGTTATTTTTATTGATGTGGCCTGATAACTAGATATGGTTAATGCTTGCGTAGATTGGTTAAACCTACTTTTGGTTTCTATAGTTTGCCTTGATTAAGGTTTTGGTCCATGAAGTTTAAAAATTATGGTTTTGATCCTTCAAATTTACTATATCGAAAATTGTTAATCCCCGTGGTTCTAAAACAATTTAAACCCGATATTAACACGGTAAATTTTGCTTATGTATCACTGACTCCGTTAATTATGGTGAAGTAGCCAAACACATATTCAACAGTGTTTTTCCGCAAAATGAGATAATCTCCTCCACATATTTACCTTGACTTATGTAAAAGTACTTCTATGCTGCGTTCTTAAATGGGCACAGAGTTGATGTGTTCCAAAGGACGGAATTAAAATATAACGTTAAACAAATAAATGTAATTGTTGAGTGTGTTGCCGAAATAAACAGAATTAGTTATTTATTAAAAGTGGAATATAATATTTTTGAGTTATTAAGCTATTTCATCATAATTAACGAAGTCAGTGACACATGAGCAAAATCACAGTGTTAATATCAAATTTAAATACTTTTAAAACAATGAGGATTAACAATTTTCGACAAAATAAACTTGAGGGACTAAAGCCATGACTTTTAAATTTTAAAGGCCAAAATCTAAATTAGGGCAAACTATAGAGACCAAAAGTATGTTTAATTAGTCCACGTAAGCATTAACCATATCAAATCATTAGTTCATGCCTGCAAAAATAATGGCGTCAGCAATAAGTCAACAATTTTAACTACTTAATCTCTGATATAGGTCCTTTTAAAACTATAGGGACTAACGGTTTTAAACAGTCTAAACTTTAGGTACCAAAAACACAACTTTGAAACTGTAGGGATCAAAACTTTGAGAGAAACTATGGAGATTAAAAAGTTATGTTTACCCTAAAATAAAATTGTAATTTGCACTAGAAAATCCATTAATTGTGATTTTAAAAGTATTTCAACATGAAACTAATTTTAAAATGCCTTGTAATTGATGTCAAAGGGAAAAAAAAAGAAAGTTTGTAATTTTAAATTCCATTTGACTTTATGCTTCCCTGCCCCCCCCCTCCCAAAAAAATCAAGATGTATCAATAAGGTGTATCTCCATTATTTTTTCTTGTTTATAGTATACTCTTGTTGCCTTGAGGAATTGCATTTTGATTTCTATATTAAAGTTTTGTGATTTGATTTTTATGTTGTAATTTCCAAGATAATGTATTTTCCAATCCGAATGCTGATTTTATGTTATTAATTTTGATCAATTATTAGATGAAACTTTGCCCACAAAAATAATCATTCGTGGGGACTACCATGTTCTTCTTGTGATGAGACTATTCAAAATGACGCATGACAAAAAAAGACAATTTCTAACTTTTTAAAAAAGGGAAAAAAAAATACAAACGGGAAATTGCAACTCAGCTTAACGTAGACATGCACAAACATATTACATAACTATCAGCCATACGAGATATATATTAGATAAGGTCCTCCAAAACCATACATTGAAACATCACAAAAAACAAACCAACCCACAACTTTATATCACCAAAATGAACAATTCTATGCATAATAATGGAACTAAACAAAAGTTGAACAAAGTATTGAATATATCAACAGCTCATACATAAATATACTGGAGACATTGGATAGGGTTCCTCAAGATCTCATCAAATATTGAAAGGTAAGGCTAAAACTGACTCACAAATTTATTACTAGCATCAATCTGAAAGATTCAGTGACAATGAGATTAACTTGAACCAAGTACAAATGAGAAAGGAAGAAAGAGACTTACATTGGAAAAATGGAATGCACAAAAAATCAACAAGAGTAATTAAAAACTGGACAACAATTGGCAATGAAATTAACAAGATCAGTGAGCCTATCTTAGCCCTAGCCAGTGCCTCCAAGAACACCCTTGAGCTTCTTAACTTGAGCATCATCAAGGAAAGTGACAGTTTCAACCAACGTAGAAGGAAAGTCATTTCCAAACAAAGCAAAGTCAAGGATTTGAAGGCCAGGGTCTGGGCTACTGAAAGAAACAAAAGCAGTAGCACCATTTTTGCCAGCATTAACCTGAAAGTGAAGCAACCCTTGTGGGAAAACCATGATCTCTCCCTTATTAACCTTCTTGATATAAACTTTGTTAGCCGAGGAAATAAACCCAGCAAGGATGTGACCATGAACAACAACTAGGAGCTCAGAAGCAGAAGGGTGCGTGTGAATTGGGATGACACCGCCTGCGGCTAAGTCAAGCCTGGCTACAGAGATTCCAAGCCCATTCACACCTGGGAATTGGGCCACAAAGGCTGGGCTCACTGCTGCACTAATGATGTTCGTGGTATTCCCAGCTTTGGCTAATGCTGTGTACACAAAGTCATCTGCTGTTACATTAGCCGCCGCCTTGCAGGGGAAGCCGGCTGGGCCTTCTGCAGCCGTGAGGTCTGCTACGCAGAAGTCTGCAGCATTGGATGTGGATGATGATGATAGGAGAAGAGAGAACAGGAAGAGAATGTGAAGCATCTTTGATGAGAGTGAGAATGTGTTTGTGTTTGTCTTGTGTGTGTGAATTTTTTTGGTATGAAGTCAATGTGTGGGGAGGTCATGCGGTATCCATGGTATATATAAATAACTAGATCTTGCAAGTTGGAGAAGAAAGATATGGCCATGCAGCATATGATGCCAAATGACAACGTGGAAAAAAGGTTCCCTTTGCCCACAAATTATTTAGATCCCCCCTGCAACTTCAAAAAGAATATTAGGGTAAGTGGACTAAGTTAATCATATAAAATGACATATAAACATGCTACATACTTTTTTTCAGTGAGCTTACTTCTGATATAGTTACATGTCTCTTTATAATTGGTTTGGCCTATTTACCTTTTTATAAACATCATTGGTAGATCATACTAACATGAAGATATATGTAAGCATGTCAAAAGTAGATTATGCCTCATAGCATTATCAACATACTGGCAGGCTGGCAGTCCAATACATAAGTCTCCCATTAGTTGAGGTCAAGGGGAAGATAGATATGTACACAGGCTTTAATCCCACAATTGAAGATGTTGTTTTTGGGATTTGATCCCCGTGACTTTCAGGTTACATGACAACAATTTTACCGTTGCTATAAGGCTCACACACTAGAGCACAACAAATCTTTCTTAGAACCTTTTGGTGAGTAGGAAATGGAGTAATGAAATAATGATTAGCACTATGGTCCTCAGCAGTAAAGCCTTAATAAAATAATAAAATCTTGGTCTGAGTAGGTTGCTGATTACAGATGTTTAATTAAATTGATAGAGCTGTGGGAAATTATTGCTGGTGTTGATGAATTATATCTACATCTTGTGAAGGTCATGCTTTAAGAAATGAAACTGTTCTTTTTTCAATCGAGAAATGATGATCATCTTTCCACAAAAAGCCAAGCTTTTTTTCCAAAGTTTATTTATGCAGGAAGGAGAAGATATTTTTCCAAGTGCTAATATCAGCCAGATGGAAAAAACTGGAGGGTCATTAGGAAGTGGTCCAGCGTCACAAGGGAAGAGGAAGACGAATAACATAAACAGACATTTTGACAGCTAAATGATTTGAAGTGCTCTCAAAAAGGAACCAAGTAAATGTGTGGATAAGATCAGAAAGCTTATCCTGCTAAGATATATTGCAGTGACATCCCACTCAGACTAACCAGAGGTTTCATTACTAAAGGATACATTATAGGAGAATATAATTGAAAATAGGCCTATATGTATGTATAATGAAGTGCATATCAATATCATCCACTTTTCCTTTTAGTGGTAGTAAATGGATTGGCTTTGTAAGGTGAGTTCACTCATGGGTTAAAGGATTGTAATGATGTTATTACGTTTAAACTGCTAAAAGATGCCCCCCTTTTCCTATGTTTACATGTATTTTTACTACTGTTGATCCTTATAGTTTCATTGTGTTTTGGATTGGTTCCCATAATTTTAAACCATGGTTTCTCATCCCTTAAATTTTTTCTTCTAAAACATTAATCCTTGTAGTTTTACAAGAATTTAGAGCTCAGGTTAACAGTATCAACATTGCTTATATGGCTTTAACGCCATCACATTTACTTACGTGGATTGCTATGTTGGAAGCTAACTTGGTAGAATATATACTTTTTAACAAATTTTAGTTTTGGTTCACTATTTGAAACTACATGGATGAGAATGCTACAATTTGAAACAACAAAAATCAAAACCAAAATGCAATTAAACTATAGGAACTGATAGTGATATCAACCTTTATAATCTTTTGTGAAGAATTCCCTGGCAACTAGATGATAACACAGTTGAGGTTTTCTTATTATTAACTAATTATAAAAAAAATTGTACATGTTTCACATATGAGAAAGTGAAAGCCTTTGTATTGGAATTTAATAATTTTATAGGACAATAACTGGTCAAAATGACTCTGATGTAAAAATGAATGATTCTTCTGCATTATGCTCCCATTTTAGCTGCTGTCCTCCCTATTCTGCAGCTACACAGTTTCAAATGTGCGTACTGTTGTTTCTTGAGTTCTTTTTCAAAATGAAAAAAGAAAAAAAAAGGAAAATACAAGTTGGCGTTGTATTTTTCAGTGAAACCCTAGTATAGACAACAAAGTACAGATGTTATCGGAAAAATTGGAAGACGTACAGTAATAAAAATATACGCCATACATAATCAGTATAGATTCCTCCACTATTATACGAACAAATTTCTCTCTCTTTCTCATTTTTCTTTTCTTTTTGTATAATGTCCTGGCCACATCATCACATTCCTTTACCATGTGAACAAAATTCTCTTTCAATTTTTTGTTTTGTTTTAGTAGAATGGTCTTTGTCTTTGTCCAATATTAATCATCTTACCGAGTACCTTTACATCTGAGAATGAATTTGGTGCACATGCATTTGGTGGTACATCAGTTTTGGACTCATCGGATTTGGATGCTTAGGATCATTATTTTTCTATTTGAAACTTAGAAAGGTGTAAAAAAAAAACAGTTCTTCAGCTATCAATTCTAAAACTAGTGATTTAGATTAAAAAATAATAATGATAAAATCTGAAATGTTGAAATCAAATCTTATTGATAATATCCAAATATAGTGTCCATGATTACATCAAGCAAGAAATGCACGAAAACTGAGCTACTTTTACATTGGTTGAGTATATTTGAAATTTGTTCAAAATGTTTTATAAAAGAATTAAACCCCTTAACAAACTAGGAGGGGTTTTAACCGCTTTTATGTCAAGTTTTGAGTTTAAATTCTTGTGAATACAGAAAATGCCTTTCAAAATGTTATACCAACTGAGAATGACAATGTTTGAATTTGGCCTACTCAGATAGATATATATATATTAAAAAAGAATCAAACCTTGGCTGAAAATTCAGAACTTTATTCCTCTAAAGCCACTGAACTAACTTCCTTGAGTGATTGAAGGCATTGAGGTTTAGGGTTTCATTCCTATATGCATGGTCCCCTATAGATCAAGTCATTTGGTCAGTGTAGGTTTACCCAAAAATGCAAAGAAAAAGAATCAAATCCTCAACAGGTGATCGAAGATAGGTAGAGAAACAAGAAGGCTTCCTTTAAAGGCTGCAAATAATTACGCAGCTAGCTTCCTCACATGCCTTGTTTTTTAAAGCCAACATAAAGCATAAATTACATAACAAATAATAAAATCAAGTTTGGAATAATATTAAACAGCAAGGCACTGGAGGGAAAAAAAAGGCATAATACATGTAAATTTTCTGTTTGTGGAGGGTTTAGCTTAATAGCCTCATCATCTTTGCCTAATACACAGGTTTTGGCTTACCTCCTCAGCTTTCATGAAAATTGAAGTTTTGGTGCGTTCAAAAGAAGATACCAAGAAAAAAAAGATTATACATGTATGTTTTTTTTCTGGAAGGATACGTGTGAAAATTGTATATGAATTCTGGACACAATCATATTCTTGTGTCATTTATTTTAAAATATATAAATGCATAAATATTATGCATTTCCTATCATGACTGAAGTAATCTTGACAGTTCTCATGCACAGTAGTAATAATATTATTACTCAGCCACAGGCATGCCATTATTGTATATTCATGGAATTCACCTCTGTTATTATTGATCTTCAATAAATAATTTATCTTACATTTGACTCAAAAAGGCATTTTTAGACAATACAAAAAAATGTGTAATTTATAGTGATTCTTTAAAACGCTACTAAATTACTAATTTATAGCTGTTATTAGTCAAATCACTACAAAATTGAGGCTCTCAGATTCAGAGATGGATTAGTGTCCTATATTTGAACTACACTCACAAATGAATTTGTCCTACATGATTCAGAGACAGCACCTACCATATTAGAAAACATTTATTACTGTCCCACTCATTTATTAAGCCTAATTTATAGATGTGATAGTAATTACTTACCTAAACAAAGCACTGTCTTAATGAGACATATCAACCTCACAAAATATTGCAGATTTGCAGCAGTCTTGCTTGGTACTTCCATGCCCATTCTCTTCATATTTCTCTGCATATTCCTTTTTATTTTTTCTCTCTAGACTTTAAATCAGACACATCCCAGTACAGACAAGTCTGATTGGGATCAAAACCATTTCATAATAATAAAGTTTTGTTTAAAAAGGTCATACAAAGTACGGATTACAGAAGACCAATTATTGTCTGCTTATGATATACATGCTCATGCATATGCATTTATACGTTTGTATATGTGTGGGGACTCCACATGTGTGAATCAAACTATCAAAAAGATTAAACTTTGATGGTTGCATGTAAATAGGCCACCACATGGGAGTTCATTAAAGGGAAGCCTAGATCACAAGACTCCTATTAACTGAGATTCGAAAATGGATAAATATATGTAACCTTGTCCTTACAAGTGAAGATACTATCTTCAGAATTGAACCTATAAATTTCAATTTTCAAATCACATGATAGTAATCTTCGTGTTGTCTCACATTCTCAAACCCGAGCCTAGTGATGAAGGAAAATCCCAATAGGTGAGATAAATTCGGTGACAATTGTTCTTTGAATTTGCAGGCAGCAAAACAAGAAAACCCAGTATAGGCTAGTCTGGTTTCGATGAAACCCAGTTCACAATGAGTTATGTTAATCAAATCATACAAGTCAGGAAGTGCATAGACTAGTCAGAAACCAGTCAAAACACAGATAAAAAAGAAAGAAAGGGGGAAAAAAGATCCCAGGTGAGGCATAGAGCTGCTGCTGTGAAGCTGCAGAGAGTCAGTGAGGCAGCAAATGCTTCTTCAGAGGGAAGATAAGTGATGAGTGGGGCCAGTATACAGTAATAGGAAAGAGATGTGCTCCAGGAAAAAAGTGTTGGGTGGTTTCAAACTAATTTTTTATTCATCCAATATTCAAGGTTCATGCGTTTGCTACTATTAAAAAAATGCTTTAAGAGTAAAATTTCAAAAAAAAATTAAAATACTAAACACTACTGAACAAATACGATAAAAATTAAATTTAGGAAATGGAAATGAATGAAAGGGGTGAGTTAGGTATGGCACATTAGTAAAGGAGGGAGAGCATGTGTTATGGGGCAGAGCAACAGGGTGTGTGAACAGTTTTAACCTCAGTGTGCACTTTCCTGACAACTTGCCAGAGAAAGACAAGTGCTTTCAATTACAAATAAACAAGTCCGAACCTCCCTCAACCCAAATAGTCTTTTCCCCGCACTCTCTCACTACCTCCACCATTCACGCAAAATAAGAGAACAACAATAACAATAATTAAAAGATCAGGCTATTACTTTATATACTTGTTTGGGAACGCATTAGATAAATATTTTTATACAAATTAAAGTAAATATGTTGAGAAAATTATATCGTTTCACAAAAAAAAGATTGTTGAACGTGTATCTAACTTTTAAAAACGTTCTAAACAAACCCTAAAAAACATAGCTTAAGTGATTCTATTTATTTCTTTGACAGAATTGTGATGTTTATTTGATCTTTTTCTGTATCTTATCAAGCATGCAATGGTTTCGATGATCAGTTGCCACAGGATGGGAGTTTTAAACTTCCGAGAGAATATTTGCGGAATCATCCTTCAATGAGTACCTTTAACTACTAATTATAATATCAACGGGTTAAGTAACTGTGATGTGTCAAGCTGCTTCTTATGGTAATCATTTAATGGGCAAATATTGAAAAGGGTCATGATGATGTACCTAAAGAGGCCAAATTGACTGTAACCCAATATCTACAATAGATGATGAAAGTGAGAGAAAAAGTAAAGTTAAAAAGGGAGAAGCATCAAATCCGTACTCAGGAAATATAAAAATAATAATAATAAGCTTTCAAATACCCATCAACCAGATCATGCCACACATACTAAGCCAAAAAAGATCTAAAATGACACGTACGAGACTGTCTTGTTCAAAAAGTTACCTCACGATACCTTCGGATTACAAAAGAGATTGCCATGACCACTGGCATTCTTCAGCAGCTTACATTACACTTCTTATAACTACAACAATAATAAATGAGAATTCTAGTTTATAATGTTAAAAGGTCAAAATTTATCATTTCAATGGACCATTATTTTGTCAGACGTGTCAAAAACTTTACCATAAATGAAGTTCTAAAATAATATGATAATATCAGATGGCACTATTTTCCATGACTGTGATGTCAATACGGCAGCAGAACCTAAGGTGGTGCATGGACTATCCTGCACTTGAAATTAATTACTTTTTTATTATAGTTTTTTCTTTGTACATTTGTTTATAGATTTCTGCAAAAGATGTCAGAGACAACAAAGGCAGCTGCAAAGAAAGAAGAAAAAACAGAAGCAGTAGCTGCAGGCCGTGCAGTCATAATAATAATAATAAGCACAGACTCAGTCACTCATTCACAGCGCATAGAGAAATATAGAGAGGAGGTGGCAGTGAGAGCCAGAACAAGTATATCATCAGAGCCATTGGTATCTATTTAGCCATCCATCTACCTATCTATCTATCATCCATGCACATAAGATTCTGCCCTCTGGGAGAGAAGAAAAAAGAAAAAAAGAAAACTTCTATCAATCCGCTGTCCCCAACATATAGAACCAATCCTCTCTTTTTTCTGTCTGTTTGAAGTCTGTTGAGAGAGCTCTTCTTGCTCTCTTTCTTTTTTTTCCCCTCCAAAGTAGAAGAGAAACTTGCATTCTTCTCTTTTGTCTGAACCATCACCACAGGAGTGATGAATACTGCTGCAAGAAGCAGGCCTCCTTTCACAGCTTCTCAGTGGCAAGAACTTGAACAACAAGCTCTTGTTTTCAAATATATGGTCTCTGGGACACCGATCCCACCTGATCTCATTTACTCCATCAAAAGGAGCCTAGACTCATCAATATCTTCAAGGCTTTTCACTCACCATCCTGGTGGTAAGCACACGTAGAAGCATATATGTGTATATCTGTGTTCATATTTCTGTTGTTTCATCAAAAGCTTCGATATGGTTCGTTGTTCTATTGATGTATGTCACTTTCTGTATGCCTGCTTTTTTGCAGTGGGATGGGAATGTTTTGAGATGGGTTTTGGGAGAAAAATTGACCCAGAGCCAGGAAGGTGCAGAAGAACAGATGGAAAGAAATGGAGATGCTCAAAGGAAGCATACCCAGATTCAAAATACTGTGAAAAACACATGCACAGAGGAAGAAACCGTTCAAGAAAGCCTGTGGAAGTTCCTTCATCAACAAGCAGCATTATCACAAACACATCTCAAGCAATATCATCATATAGTCTTAACAGAGGTCTTTCCATGATGAGCAGCAATCCAAATAACAACAGCAACAGCAACACAAACTCAATCTCTGCTTCTTCTTTCCCTTTCTCTGATTCATCATCTCAATATCCTTACCAGAATTCTTCTCTTAATCCCTTCTTTTACACCCATTCAACTTCTTCGAGACCTCCTGATTCTGATTTCTCATCTCATACCAACACTACCCATCAGTTATTTTTGGACTCTGGATCTTATTCTCAGGACGAGAAAGACTACAGGTTTGTGCACAACAAGAAAAGTTGGCAACTTTGTTCTTTCTCTTTGGTTTAGATGCTGACCTTTTCTTTAAATGTTTAATAATTTTGACTTCATTCTTCCAAGCAGAAATATTCATGTGGACGAAAGGGCATTTTTCCCAGAAGCTTCAGGGCCAGCTAGAAGCTTCCCTGACTCATACCACCAATTATCTATGAGCTCCTACAATAAATCGTATTCAAACTCTCACCAATTTCAGAGCCTCAATGATAATGACAGTAATCCAAGGCAGCATCAAGAAGAAGAGCAACATTGTTTTGTTCTAGGCACCGACTTCAAATCAACAAGACCATGCAAGAGTGAGAAAGAGCCTAGTACTGAAACTACACAGAGACCACTTCACCACTTCTTTGGGGATCAGTGGACTCAGAAGAACACAGATTCTTGGCTTGATCTTGCTTCCAACTCCAGAATACCCGCAGGTGATGATCATTATTACTCTGCTAGTTCCTTAAATGTCCCACGAAACTTTCTATAGAACAAAAAAAAATATTTCTCACTTGTAATATCGCCAATATCACCCTTCTAGTCTAGTTATTAAAATATATATTGAAAAATTGAACTGAAAAAGGAAACCCGTCATCAATATTAGATTTTGTTGGAGTAATTGTATTATTTAGCCTGTCCATTTTCTTGCTTTGCAGATGAATGACTTTTTGGTGTTCATGTGTGATGATAATGGATACGGTCAAGAGAGAGATAGATATAAAGATGAAAAAGGGTCTCGCGGCTAGGGAAGGCTGCCTTTGATAAAGCAGAGAGAGGAGAAAGAGGTGTTTATTAATGGAGAAATGTGGGGGCCCACACATGGATTTGTTGTGTCTTTACTTTAGGTTGATGTCTAAATATACTTTCTTGCTTCCCTCTGAAGAAAACATGTCTCATATTTGCAAACTGCGTGTGTGTTGATGTTTGTTTGACTGAGATGAAAGTGAGTGGGACTGGAGGGAAATTAAAGGAAGCATCTTCAGTTTGTAGTTGTGTAAGTTCTGCACTTAGCTTTCCCATTCAAAGTGCCTCTGTAGCTTTTGCTTATTCTATATATGTTTATGGACCCAGACACAACATGTGCTCTCAATATATATATATATATATATATGTTTTTGTACCTCTCTCTGCCATGAAATTCTCTGTATCACTTCCATATGGACAACTTGACCCTCGCAGGTTTTGTTTTGATGCTGCGCTTTCAAATATTGCAAGTGCTTGGATCATGCTTTCCATGCCCCTTCATTTGAATGAGTAAACCTATTAATTTAATTCATATTTTTCTTTAATCATAACTATTCCTATCTTAGTCAAAAATATTATCTGACTTCTATATCATTTGATGTATAAATCCATAATACATATATATTATAGAAAAGTTCTTGCTAAATGATTTCATGAACAAAGTTACTTTACTTTCATCGAATGCTTTTTAGAAAATAAATTATATTTTCCTTTTCTTAGTCTATAATGTGCTTGTTTGGGAACTCCTTTTTCCCAACGGACACGCAAGTTAAGAAAAAACCATTTTAAAATCCGTAAAAACCATTTCAAAATCGATAAAACTATCTTAAATCCGTAAAACCATATCGAAATTCGCAAAATATCTCGGAATCTATAAACTCTTTTATCCCAATAGAATTCCCAAACACACACAATGAGTGTTATATTTTATCCTTACCATGAGGTTTTGATATTTGTATCATGTTTATTATTTATTAAAATTTAATCGGAAGCATTTATTTATTTTTGGCTAAGCATATTACCCTCATAACAGAGGTAATCCCATTAGTGGCACCATCGAGTGTTAAATGTCAATACTTCTTTTAGTAAGGATTCAAACATCGTTTTTATTGTGAAAAATTGACCATTCCGTTGGACATAACGCGGTTAATAGCTTTATTTAACCCTGTTAATTGCTTAAAATAAAACTGGATTATCGGTTTGGTGGAGCCTTTGTGTAAATAAGATAAATGGCCCAATGGATTTGTGTGTTGAAATTCATCAGTTAGATGGAGTGAATTAGGCCTGTTAGAACTCAGAACTTACCCAACTTTTGTTTAAAAAAGCGACAAATTAAATATACAAATGTGATTCAACCATTAACATTTGCATTTACACACACACATTAAAAGAGCGATTGAATAATTAATAAAGCATAAACGTGAATACATGCACTAATCAAGTATAAAGAAGACTAATGCTTAAACTTCATCCACATTTGAATTTGATTTTGTAGCGATAGAGATACATTAGGATTATCTTTATTATATATATATATTGGAAATTAGAAATATAACAATATGATGTTTATCTCGAATTTCGTACAAGAAACATAGTCTTAGTTTTAGGCTCTCATACAAGCGATCTTTATATCACTTTGAAGTTTGAACATTATTAGGTGTATATTAAAATTATTAAATACAAAACTATGCAATAATAAAAAGTCTTTTATATATCATATAAGGCCCTGTTCCGTGCTAAGCCACTGTCATAGTAACTTTAAGGGACTTTTTTTTGAATGAGAAATGGCATTTCACCCCCTGGTATCCCGGATCCTTTCGGACCCAGACTAATCCGGGGTCGCCCCCAGAAGGGGACTTCCCAGGATTCGAGCCCAAGACCTGGCGGGTACGCGGCGCCTTGCCTTCCCCTTGTCAACCAGTCGGACCAACCCCACCTGGGCAACTTTAAGGGACTTTCATGTAGGGCTGCACACAAACCCGCCCGTTCAACCCGGTTTTAGTCCTGCTTGAGATTAAACCCCATCCCAAAAAATGGATCTGATGAGAAGTCAGATAGAGTTCAACTGGCTAACAGGTTTGATTGGATATCAAACTGGTTTATTAGACCAAGTAGCCTAACCAACCTGGAGGTCACAGATTGCGACCTCTCGCTTACCCAAGTCATGATCTTAACCCTTTGATATATAAACTTATGCTCTCAATACATTTCAAGTTACAACCTGAACGTTCTAAGTAGCGACCTGAGACCCTCTTTTTTCAAACTTCTACCTTCATCCAACCCAATGGCTAGCCCAATAATCCGGTGATCAATCCAACTAGATCTTAGTACTAGGCTAGCTCGGGTTGAACCGTCCTCGAACCACGGAGACCAACCCAACCCTTCTTCAAGGCTGGATTTCGGGTTGATACCAAACTCAGTCCAACCCGATCTTTGTGCAGCCCTATTTCCATGCTCTTTTAGTTCTGGACTAGGCGCCAATTTTTAATCTGCAATCAAAGGCCACCGCTGGTCCCAACCCAAACAAAAAAAACTGAAGGAAGGACCGAAAAAGCCACCAATATTCAACAGCACTCAGGTTTCTCCTAATTAATTTCTAAATTCTCTTGTTTTCTTTTGTAAAATTAGGTTCAACTCCAATCTTGGGTTGGGAAAGATTCTTTGCTCATGCTGTTAATGTCTGCATCTCTAATTAAAACCATTTGGCGCAAGATATCTAAATGACCCAATCTCTAGATCCTTACTCCCAACTGCCATCGAAACTCTAATAGCTATAATTTTATACACACTCATTTTTTTACATATTTCTTTTCCAAACTATTCTTCAGACTCGTAACAATTTAACAGATTATGCTTCTGCATCTCCACCACAGTATGATCAAACATTAGGACTTGTTAGAGACCATTGAATTTGGGGTAAAAATTTGATACTGAAGGGCCAGTATTTGGTGAAAAATACAATAGGCTTCTGATGTTTCCAGCAAACCGGATAAAGTGAAAGGCTTCTGAATTAAAACGCACATTCAGTTTCTCAAGTCTCACATGGTTCAATTTCATTTCTCTGATTTCAGTTCACAAAAAAGGGTATCCTTGTTATAAATTATACGGCAAGGCTGGTTTCAAATACAAGAAAGTCAGGTTTTGAATTACGTGGACAGAATTGAAGCTAACACGAAACTAGAGGAGCCAAAAGTTCACTTAAACCAACGTAAATTCATATACGCTTAATGTTGTCCTGTTCACTTGCATGTACCCAAGCTAAAATTAATTCATACTCAATTCAAAATTACCGCTCATTAAGGAGTTCATAAATCTGAATTTGTACAAGAAAATATATGCAACCCACATCTGTTTCAAGATATAGCTTCCACAAGATTAATTAGAACCATGACTCATTACCAAAAAAATAATAAGTCAATCTTCAAAAACCCAAAAGCCAGTTGCAAACATCATATGCTGGTGCCTGACCATCAAATTAGCACATCTTATAGAAGTCACACAAACCACACATTCATGATTCATCCACCATAGCACAACCTTGCAAAAGGTTAAAGCTTCCTCAAGAGGCCAGAAGAATTTCAGGAAATAGTTGATGTCACAGACTGGCACTGCAAATGCGCAATTCCTCAGCATTGACATTTCACAGTCCATTTCAAGTTTAAACACTATTTTTCATTTCTTATTTCAACCAAAATAGTTGAGGAAGTTTCGAAATGCTGCATTGCAAAAGGTTTGAATCCTTCCAAGTTAATCATACACACATAATCGTCTCAGAATTCAACAATTCCGTATCAAGACTTGCTTTCTTAAGAGCTATTATGAGCTATGACATTGCGGGCAAACATACAAAACTACTCCAACTCCATCTTGATGCGTTTCTCTTAAATCTCCCATTCAGAAAGACAATCACAGAGACCAATGGGCAAAAGGAAACACAAAAGTCAATCTTAAAATGCAAATGGCGAATCACTGCTAGATATCCTACTCCAACAATCTCTATAGTAAGTCGTTACTTTTTCAGCGAAAATAGAACAGCAGGACTCATGCTCATTACAAAAGCAAGAGTCAGTGACTGAGTTCAAATATCAACAAACAGGTTCTGTTGCATCAACAACCAAATAATCAATCACACCAAATTTTAATCACTATGTATTATAAAGTCATACAATTAGGCGCACATACAACAAAACGGGGAGGGGCAAAAATCAGATTCTATCATTGCTAACTAAATCTTCAAACCTTCCTAGCATTATTGTACAGTGAACATGTTAGAAAAAAATATAGAACCAGAGAGGAAGAAGGGGCTTCTTTAAATTGAGCCGTGTAATGAAACTCAGGACCAGTAAGTATAAACGTAGGAGGGGACACATGGAAGCAGCCAACTATAAATACCAATATACAGATTAACTCGAGGCCCGGGCATTCGTTTCTTTAAATCCTTGCTTTCTATGATGTTGTTGCCGAACTCTGAAGAATTTCAATCCAACACAGTGAACAGAATAGTTCAGAACATTCGCACCGAAAATTTCAAGCACCAACTTCAAAGGCATCCTTCGTCCTTAAAAGTTGCCTTCTCTTAAAAACTAAGAAACCAACCACACCAATCTGCATGATTCCCGCAACACCCGCAAATAGAAGGCCGATCTTCTTCCCTCCGTTCATCCGGTGAGATGTTAGCCGCGGGGGCGACCTATGGAGGGGGCGACTGAGGTTTGCCGGTGACGTTTTGAGCTTCGGAGCCAGATTGTTGGGTGCAAGATGGTGCTGGTGAGGTAGCGACTTTGGAGGGGGCGAAGGAGGCGGTCGCGATGGTGTGGGTGCGTATGAAATCAAAGGAGGAGGCGGAGGCGATAGAGGGGGAGACGGTGGCGGAGGCGATAGAGGGGGAGACGGTGGCGGAGGCGATAGATGGGGAGGTGGCGTCGGCCGAGGAGGAGGAGGTCGCGATGCTGATGTAGAGGGGGACTGGGACTCGGCAATAACAGAATAAATACTGAAGGTGATGACGAAAATTACAAACCCCAGAGACGACAAAGGTGAATCCATGCAGCAACAACAAAGTGATTTCCTTTCTCAAGGACGATCAATGTCAAAATCAGGGTTTTCGGGGATCTTCCGCATCTAGGTGTATGCCCACCCTTCCTTCTTCTATTTAGCTCTGAATGAAAGATCCTCACCTCTCAACAGAAAGGCTTCTTAAACAGAATCCGAGCATAGGATCGCTTCGAATCAGAACATTCCCAGCGATATCTCCCTCCTCTGCATAAAGAATTCGAAGAAGTGGATCGTATGGATTTGCCCCCAAACCTCCGCTTAGCCGTTGTTTTGAAAAGAGGGAGGAACAAACCCACACCCCCAAGATTCGAAATCAGGTAGCTAGGGTTTTTGTTCTGACGCCCGAGACAAATGAGGGACTTAAAGAACACAAAAATGGGGGTCAAAGAAGCAGGCTGCGAAGCGCAACAGTCAAAGGCTGAATCAATTCCAACTCAACCACCAGGAACGAAGGTCCTTCATGAGAAAAAGCTGATAGGGTCAAAGTGGGAACACGATCAAGGGAAGCAATAGGTGCAGTACGATAATAACGGAGGCATTGATGATTGAATTTTGCGGGGGAATTAGCAGCTTTCTCAGAAAATGGAAGAAAATGATTGAAGATACAGACAGGGGGAGAAGGATTGAGCCTGTTTGGGCTATACTTTGGGCGAATGATGAGCTAGCAACAGAGAATCTTGGGACCTGTCATGACTCACTAATGCCTTCTTTACACAGACGGAGACAACCAGGGGAGAGGGGGGAGAGAGAGGGGAGGGATGTGAATGTGATGACGCGGTGGCTCCTGTGGGCCCAATTCCTACTGAGATGCTGTTCGATTGTGTGGGCCCATTTTGGTATAATGGTCTTGGGTGGGTGTGAGATGGAGAAGGCCTTGGGTTGGGTACATTGGATCCTTTGAAATATATGTTACTATATATTATTAAATTAAAACTCTTGAAAAGTTAGTTGGCTGATTTTCTTTTTGAAAAAATTTATAATTTTTCAATAATAAATTCAAGTTTCTAGGGGGGAATTTACTATAAAACCAGACCGAATCTTGCATAACGTATTTTTGGAAACACGGTAGAGAAATACTTTTACGCAAGTCGAGATAAATCAATGGATGATATTATCTCGTTTTGCGAAAAAATACCGTTAAACATGTGTTTGGCTTTTGGAAACATTATTCCAAACAAGTCCAATATCCAGAAACAGGAAGCAGCAATAAATGGGACCTATTTATGAATCAAATCAACCTCGCAGGGGTAGATAAGTAATTGGAGGGAATAGAAATGATGATATCATTATCCACAAAAGCTCCCTACTATCTCTGAAATCATCCATCATAAGCCACAAAAGCAAATGACATTCACCAATAATTTGAAAAGGGTTGGCATCTGAAAGTAAAAGCAAATTGACAAAATTAACAGGGAGTCATCTAAATAAAATAAAAATTGCATAGACCTAATTAAAAGCATCCTCAAAGTATAGGGATTTGAAAGTTAATTTTTCCCATTTTATTTTCTAAAATACAAGGACTAAATTGCATAGGTCAAAGTTTTGGTACGAATTTTGTTACAATTTGATTCGAAATTATACTAATTAAGATATCAATAGATTAATTTTCCCTGTAAATAATTGAGCATGCAATTGAGGAGCAGAAATCACCAAAAGGAAATGGATAGTGAATAATATAATTTTTCATGATTTTAAATATTAGTAATGATTAATTGGTTTTACCATATTCAAATTACCCATAACCTAGCTGCCCATAATAATGCCTCCGTTATAAATCCAGAAAGACTCACTTTTAAAAATAGTTTCAAATTAAAAGTTTTACACAATTCAATCAAATGGGACATAATCTTCTGGATTCATACAAATAGAATATCAGATAGTTTCTTCGGCTGAGAGTATTATAATATTCAACATGCCACCTGTGTCTGGTATAAATGCAATGAGCTTTACATTATATTATACACCTTCTTAAGGACGAAAATTGACAACTTTCCTTTTGCCGGCAACTTTCTGTAATTAAATTTGATCCTTTAAGGCCAACAATAATTGACATTAATAATAATATATTAATAACAGATAAATCAAAGTCCATAAAAAGCCAGTTAACGCCATATTCTAGTCGTAGTCTGAAACAGAAAAAGAATGGGCCGTTTTGTTTTCGTTTTTAAAAACTTTTTAAAAGTAAGTTATAAAAATAAAACAATAGAAAAATATGTTTCGATAATTGTTTTAACAAAATTACATTTGAAAATAAATATATTCTTTAACTCGGTACAATTCAATCCTTATATTTTTTAACTCGATTGCAACTCATTCCCGAAATGTTAACCCACTGCATCTCAGTCCCTCTAATTAAAATCATTTTATAATTTAGTTTTTAACCTTTATTATATATATGATTTGTTTTTTAAAAATCATGAGAGCTAAACAATAAAATGGTTTTAACAATAATACCAAATTTAAAACTAAAATTATAGGTACTCGTGAAATGGTTTTCCCAAAACGTAGAATGATCATTGAGGGTTTTGACGAAATTTCTTATACAAAAAGGTGGAGTCTTCAATTCTACTTATGTAACATCCCTTTCTGGGAAAGACCATGGTGTTAGGATTTTAGTTTGGAACATAGAGGCTGTTTGGTTCTTGGAGTGGATGACCATCAAATGGAAAAGCTAGGTCAACAGTGTTTCAAAAGTCAGGAGGGATAAAATTCTTGGGGTTGGTGACATGCGTGTGTTGATTCCCACATTTGTAGTTTGCGGTATTGTGGCTTTCCCACAGAAACGATGCCAAGATAATTGTGCAACCAATATGCTGTGCTAAAATGATATTAAGAGGCCCATGAGGTTTCAAGTGTTTTGAGTAAAATGATATTGAGAGGAATGGAAAGGGTCTATCATCAGGCATTGACAGATTGGTAAACATGAATACTAATTAAAACAATTAAACACATTGTCGCAGCGGATTGATTGAATGGAATATTCACTAAAAAGGGAGGAGATATGAGAGTATTGAAAGAAAAAGAAGATTACCAGTATCCAGGCGGTTAAACAAACCGCCATAGAGACCAAGAAGTGGGGGATTAATTAAAATCTTGTCATCTGCTGTAGCATCTGAGAATTAGTTGATTGAGAAACCAACTGTTCTGAACTGAATGAAGGCCTCATCAGTTGGTGGGCACCAACAGGATTAGAAAGGCCCTGTCTACTCATATCTTTAGTGCTATTGTTCATACTTGGTTCAGAGTGTGAGGATTCCATCAATGTACGTACCTGATGAGATATTAGGCAGGGAAAAACAAAATTATATGTGCAGTGACAGAATCATTTAAATCAAGTGCATGCAGAGATTCTTATGCTTACCATATCTAGACGCCTCTTGTGAAGATCATTTAATAGCTGTAAGGTTGAAGCGTGGCAAGTTAAAATTCAGGTTACTATTAAAATACTTTGTAATGGAAGTGCTTCTAATGGCTAATATACCCAAACCTTGAGTTGAAAAAAGGAGGGAGGAGTATTCTAGTAAAAATTAACAATTTTGAAACAGGCATATCAAATTAAATAATTTTATAAATGCTTGATGCAAAATAGTAATAAAGTATCCAGTTAGAAGTAACTAAGGTTCAAACTTGTATTGACGATAATCTCAATTTCCTTTCTTTACGTGAGCGTGTGTGTTGGTAGGATATAGATAACCATTTGTTACTTACAGATTTATTCTGATACTTCTTTTCTTCACTTGAGTATCCTGGAATTGTTAGATCCCAATTTTTCTCTGCACAGTAGTTTGGGAAACCAAGTAAATCAACAAAGTTCTGACATCAAAACACATTCTCAAAAACTATTTGATTCTGAATGATACAACTATTCCGGCCAAGAACATGATAAAACTATTAGGAGAAGACTTGGGAGTGATTTTATTAAATACTAACATGCTCTATCAAGCAAAAATTTAATAACAAAGGCTTGAATCAATATGTCTAACAAAGGCTTGAATTCTTGATCACTTAATAACAAAGGCTCTAAAACCATGTTTTTCAGGGGAAGGCTAAAACTATCAGGATAAGAGTTGGAGATTAATTCATCAGTAATGGACCATCAATATGTCTATCACAATTTAAAAAAATTGCAATAAGAAAGTCTATATAAGAAAATTGCAATAATATGGCTAAAACTATCAGGATAAGACTTAGTAATGGTTTGGAGCTCTATATAAGAAAGTCTATGCCATTAGGAGGAAGAACAGTGTCAATAGAGGAAGTGAGCAGCAAATTTAGGGTGTTTACAGATTGAAGATCGTGGGCTGAGGTGCAGGTCATGTGGCAGATAAGAAGGATTTCAATTAGTTAGGAACGGAGGAAAATTAGGAAGGCTGGAAGCATGAAAATTTTGAGAATCACGGTGGAGGTCTAAGCTTGTGAGAAACTAGGATCGTCTTCTTTCTTTCCTTGCATGATCTATGTAAGAAGATGCATGAACTGCAGAGTTGATGATAGAAAATACTGTTGCTGGTACTGAGCAGTTAGCTTGAGTTTAAGCTCACCAACACCGCAGACAGTAGTAGCAAGTTGCTTCATCAGTCACGATACCCATAGGCTGACCAAATATGCAACCATGAGACAAACCTAGGGATTCAACCCAGGTAAACCCAAACATAGACACCACAGTGCAGGCATAGACAATGTATAGCCTCACACTATTGGAAAGAAAAATCCACAGTGCAGGCATAGACAAAGAGACAGTTATGGCAATCTTTCTTTTGTAAATGTTTCCAGAGACGCCAAAAATTGCTCCCAAATATGCAAACAAATGTCTCAAAAAATTGCTTAAAAAGAAGAAAGATAGATAATTAATAACAAGAAGAGAATCCTTGAGTTTTCAAAGACCACTATCTTCGATGAAAAATATGAGAAATACACCTCTCACCTTCATCTTTTCATCAAGAATGCAGGCCTTTTTTTTTTTTTTTCCCTTTCAGGGGTCAATAATCGATAATACGGACTTAACAATGTATAAATTATAAAATTATAAGGGCATTACAGCTGAGCATATCACTTGAACTCCCTAAGATTGAGATCATGTAAAAACTTATCTTCTTGAACCAATCAAACTAATCAGTCATGCTGATAGCAAAATTTGGGCAAGTACAACAGGATAAAAAAAATGCGATAGTTATTTTTATTTGGAGACGAGGGAGGAAAATTAAATGAGACATAGTCAGTCACATCAGACCTAGATGCAGCAATAAGTCCTTGGACTCCAAAGTTGATGATTTTCTATGCTTGGCTAAAATGCAGCCATGTGTAGTCACCTGCAAATAAGAATGACACAAGTCACAATTGTAGAACAGAACAATCTTAACTAAGACAGACAAAACATCAACCATAGACTTCAGTATCAAGTAGAGAATGCAAAACGGGAACTTGCTGTGAAAAGCTTTTAAAGAACAAAAAAAATTTCACTTCTAATAGGGAAATCCGATTGGGAACTGCAATGAATAGGGAGATTACAATATTTGCCACAAATTCAGTACAGTTCATTCACAAAGCAGAATATTGAACCAAAGTTCACCCATCACACTTGGGAGCACAAGTACCAAAGCAGTCAAATTTCACCTTCAAGTGAATCGAATGTCAATGTATTTCTATGATGAAAACTCTAGTAAAGTAAGTATTGAATGAAAGCAATAAAACTTGTGATTGGCATGTTACTACTAGATTTAAACCGACTGAAGAAAGAATATTGTCCAAACCATTTATCCAGAACTTGATTTGAGAACAGAACACTAAAGAAGTCTCTATATCAATGCCAAAAAGAAATAGAAGCAAAGACTCAGCATGGTTCTGAAGCTCCGCCATACAAGAGAAACACCCCAAAAAAAAAAACAAAAAAAAGGTCTCCCCAACCCTATAAAGGACCTTAGTGATGATCCTGTAGCAACAGACGTTGCATAGTGGAACTCTTATATCAGCAATCAAGCATGATTAATCCGTAACGACATTACATCAAAGTGAAAATATCTTCGTGGGGAAAGAGGAGGAAAAAGGCATGCCAGAATGCTTACAGTATCAATGAACTCATCAGCAAGCTCTAAAAGAATATCTATAACTTCAGGATCCAGCTTGCCCTGCGGATCCACCTGCAGATGCATAGACATTAATATTACATTACAATTAAATATATAATTAATCAACATAACTTGTAC
>JANTPZ010091481.1:0-21733 GCA_025593235.1 Vachellia pachyceras
TATAATCTTTACCTGCCAAGAAATAATTGAAGTACGTGTCATTATTAAAAGAATACTTGCCAAAACAATGACAACATTCCATAAAAAAACAATGACAACAAGAAATGGTTAGCCAATAAACGTAACAAAGACCTCGTAGACCATCCTCAATGGAAGAAATGGCACCAACATAATCTGTATTGTATCCAATCAACTTCCCATCAGTTGAATGCTTTACAATGCAATTCACAGCTCCTATTGACTGCATTAAAAAAGTTAAAAAATAATTTATACACAAAAACAGCAAGTAAAAGGCTAATCACACAACAATCAAATATTGTCAGATGTGCTTTATAATGTGAGATCATTTTCAAATACCTTAGCTACTGGGTCAACCTCGTCACAGCATTGAAGTGCAGCTTCCTTGTGAGGAATGGTAACACTGAAATACGATTCTGATAAAGATCAAATTCTAGTAGGTCATGTGAGAGTCTGAACTATCTAGAACATTGATGTAGATGATAAAGGAATGCTGAACTGCCTGCCCACCCACCCAACTTCAACAGACCACCAGCCTGCCTCCATGAACATAATGTGTATGAATAATGCATGCATGCATGCATGAATGAATGTAGTTCAATAGCATGCCTATAGTGCCGTCTGTGCTGGTTGGAAATTTGTCAAAAAAAAAAAAACACCTTCAACTCTTAACAGTTGATGTAAGATAACATAAATCAAGAGTTAAAAATTACAAAATTACAAACTTCATATCAAGTCATTAAACGAACTTATGAAAAGGCCTGAGAAGAATTCACATCGTCATTGGCTTTAGAGCCAATAAATTACATTGATAACTCTTTCTAGGATTAAAATTTTGGTCAGCGTACTACTACAGGCAGAACAATCTTTTGACAACCCCAAGCCACAAAGAAACAGGAATGCATAAACATCTTACATATCATACTCTATTCTTTAGCAACCCCATGGACGATGACTAGCAGTTAGAAGGATCTAGAAATTGATACCACGATGTAACTATGGCAGCAAAACAAGCAGCATCAAACATTAGACAATGAAAATTAATCTTCACAGCTTAAGAAGGAGCCAGTACCTGAATCCAAGAAAATCTGTGGATGAGTAAGTCCGGAGAAAGTTGGCAAGGTCATCAACCAGTAAATGAACATAAACAGCATCAAAACCCACTGATTTGAAGGCCTCATTAAACAATAAGGGTGATTTGCTGTGGCTGACTGGCTTTCCAATAATGCCAAGTACTTTCGTATCAGGACCTACTTGTCTGAAATTGTATAGATGCAGCAGATCCTTGATGGTTGGTTGACCAGGAGCTGAAACTAGTCCGGCCTCAAGGGTGCCAAAAGTGAGATACCCACCAAATTTTGAACAAAGTATACGTGAAATTAAGCCCTTATCGCCCATAGCAAGTGCAATAATTGGAACCTGAAATTTTCATCAATTATAATTCTTTATATGTGAAATCAAACTCAGATTGAGCGCTCTATCAATGACAAGAAATTCAGTTCCTAACCAACTTTTAAGTATTTTTCACTTACAATAATTAACTCCATTGATGTCTTAGGTCAATGTCTCATAAGAGAATAGAAAATAGTTTGCAAACTAGATATCTTGTTCCAAGCATACTTTATAAGAAAAATTCATAAAAAAAAATTGTCCTGCAAAATTTTAGAATATGATCAGTTCAGTCTTCACTCAGATAGCTGGCATGATACAGCAGCAACAACAAAAGATTATTTTCAAAGTCGGTCAAATTATATCTATCAATCAACAAAAGCCTTATCCCTCAGGGACCAAAATCATATCTGTCAAACATGGACCAAAATTTTACAGACGCGGCTTACTTGAGAATGTGCTGTTATTTGAAAAAGGCGTGCTACATCAGTGATATCCAAGGCAGTTGTTGCAAACTTCACAATGTCTGCCCCAGTTGCTTGTATCTCTGCCACAAGATTAGCAAGATCCTCGACTGTTGGAGTGTATTGGTAATTGTGTGACGAAACAATGACCTTAGTTTTGTTGATTTCCTTTCCACGTATGGAGTCATAGAATTGATGAGCAACCTTTGGAGATGGAGAAGAAACCAAAAGAAGTATCGTTAAGTTTTAGATGTAAGCTAGCAAATAATATGAAGACAGTATCTGAATTTGTCAAGTCAGACAAAAGAGCTGAAATCCCAGGTAAGGATTAATGCTTTTCCAATTCACTCACCTTATATCTCTATCGGTTCCTTGATCACCGGTGTCAGAAAAAGTTAAAGGAATTCATCCAGGGAAGAATTCCTAAAGAAAATCTTATTACTAAATGGGAGAGAGGTTTTTTACAGCACCATCAGGATGATTGACTGATTTGTAAATCGCGGAACCCATAAGGTAATGATATAGCTTATGAGGAATGGAAATAATGGCATGCTATCTTAAACAAAGCAAGTACAATTCAATTATAACTATATTAAGTCCATATTTTACAGCAATAAATTGCCCTAGTGACCAAACCACGATACAAGAATCAGAAACCTGTTTTTTTTTTCACTTGTGCTTTTAGAATTATCAGATAAATTAAACTGACCAAACTTTTCTGCCTTTCCAGACAATTTCTATAGCGAAGTGTAAAAAAAGGTTTATAGAACATAATAGAAGCCATATTAGAATGGTTTAGCTACATAATTAAAGGAACACTAACCTTAAGTTCAACGTCAATGTAATCAGCTCCTAACTCAATGGCTAATCGTAATGCATCCAATCGCTTGTTTTCATCACCATCATACATGCCCCCTTCCCAGTTTGGCCTAGAAGAAAATAAAGTTAGAGATGTCAAGAAAACAGGAATCCCACACTTCAGCTCACAATTTCACATTAATTGCTACCATCTTGAAAGAGCAAAAACAGCCTTAACAGAGCATGGCAAAGAAATTAAAACTTTCAATTTTAGATATTTGAATTTTTAAAAAGCTAAAGAAATGGGTTCAAAAAAAAAAAGGACAGATCTACCTTCACCCTGTAATACTCAACAAATATAACTGAAGGCCTCCAAACACTGTAATTAAAAGAAAATGTTTACCGACTCAAGTGAAATTACCACTGCAAAATGAGTAAATTTGTCCCTTGGAAAGTTGAATACTTTCAGCAACTTAATAAGTCCATTTGCCTCACCTTTTATTTTTGTTTTCTGAATACCAAAGTAAGGCTTTGTAAGGAACCTAGAGAGAGTCACCATTTTACATCTTAGCCAGATAGAGCAAAGTAATCTTCATAGGCAACAACAATTAAACGAAGTCTGCAATGATATTGTGTAAGTGACCGTTGAGGAGTTCTATATATTCTCCTATCACAATATAAGTTTAACATTCTACCATTTAAATAGCTTTGGTCAATACTACGCTAGTCCTGGGATTTCTCTCCTCCCAGGAAAAGACAGCGAATTCCTCATCTGAACTGGTCGTACCAATCAACTACTTGGACATAGCATATATCAGAAAAGCTGCAAGAGTAATAGAAATCCACTTTGCCAAACCTGTAGGTAAATATCGCTGGTAAAGGACGCTCTTTAATTAGAGAGTTCAAATCTTCAAAATGGCTGAAGTTCTTCAAAGAGTCCAACCGTATTTCAACAAGGTCAGCACCACTAGTTTTAGCCTTGTGCATATCAATCTTCATCTTGTCAACTGACTCTCCCATTATAGGGACACAAATTAAGGTTGCATTCTTCCTCGTTCCTTCACTTACCATTTGACCGTAAGTAGAAGATGCAAGCTGATAACCACCAAACAAAAAATGAAGAGGCAACAATCATAAGACAAGCCATGATTATAAACAGCTAAACCCAAGTTCCTAAACACAGTCTCAGAGCAAAGAACGCATTGAAAAAACAAAACTTGCAATTAAATTCACCTCAATTGAACCAACATCCATACCCAAACAAGTTGGAAGATTTAATTTTCAGCAGATTTGGCTAACCAATAACATGCAACGAAAAATCAACTTGGGAAGTTAAAAAAAAAAAGTTGATTCTCCTAACTCGCCAGCAGAAAATGTAAAAAAGAAGGGTGTAAAAGAGATGGAGTTACCTCCATTGCGCCTTGTTTGACACCTTGGTGCGTAGAAGGTTGTTACAAAAAATATGGAGTAAGCAGGGACGCTGCGCTGTGATGAATTTGCCTTCCTGGTATCCACTCGCGTGTGAGTGATCTGTTTCACCAAATTATGGTGGTTGGTACCTCGGAGGGAAAGGAAAATCAGTGGTAGGTGGTGGTAGGCGAAAACAGCGGATTTACTGATTTGAGTCACTTCCAAACTCCGACGCCGCTTTGTCCAGATGTTCATAAAAACCTCTATTACCCAAAAAATTGGAAATAAATGTTCCTAAATAATACTACTAAATACCACACGCCTAAATTATCTCTTTTTTAGAAGAGAAAAAAAACGAGACAAAAGGCAAAACAAAAGCCAAAATGGAATGCAACAGAATTGGTTTCATTTAACTATTGTTTAAGAATTATTATAAGATAGATGTAATTAAATTTAGTGTGGGCGGAGGAGGTGGAAGGTAGAGATGGGAATACAGGTTGGGCTCGTGGGCTCAACCCGTCAGCCCGCCAACCTGGGGGGCTGATTCACCCCACCAAGGTGAGCCCGCGGGTTGGCGGGCCAGCCCGTCTAACCCGCTCTTTTTTATTTTTTTTAAAAAATTATTTTATATGTTTTTTTCTTTTTTTCAATCCCAGTATTTTTTACAAAGAAAAAAGTAATATTAAATTCTATTTTTAGGAAATTAGTGAACACTTATTGATAAGATTGGAAAAAGAATCATAAAAATATGCAATCTTATAGGAAAAAATTGAGAAAAAACTAGAAAAAAATTATTTTTATAAAAAAATAAAATAAAAAAATATTTTGGCCGGGCTCGGGCTGGGGTTCCCCAGCCAGCCATCAGGGAAGAGGGTTGGCGGGCTGGCCCGCCTAGCCTGTAACTCGCGGTCTGGCCCGCATTCCCAACCCTAGTGGAAGGGGTTAGCGGGGGGCGAGACGAATGGAAGGTAATCTCGCATATTGTAACATTATAATATTATTTACTTTAAGTTGTTTCATTTTTGGAAATACTATAAAAAAGTGAGTATATGATAGCTGTTTTTTTTTAAAAAATGCTTAGAAGGCCATCCGAAGATATTTTTACTCCTTTTTTAAAATAGATTATACCTATGTTGAAGTAAATGAATTCGTAAAGTAAAAGTTATGACAAATTCTATTGAGACCGTTAACTTGATATTTTGTGGATGCTTTACGAACCATCCATTCATAAACAGTCTCTGAAGCTAGATTCTTACTAAGCAGGAACGGCAAGTTTTAATAACCTATGTTTCTAGGAATGATATTAATGAGGGTGATCAGCTAGCGAAATTAGCTCACGTAGGAAACTTTGTTATATTTTTAAATTAATGATGGAGAGTAAGGGATCATAGACCTCTTGTACTTATTTTTAAATTAATGGTATTCAGTATTATTCCAAACAAAAAAGTTCTCACAATGATGTCTAACCATCCCATCGTCAAGTAAAAGGAAAAGTCTCAAAACAAATTACCTAGTACCTAAAACACCCATATAAATGTTATCGTTGAGTCTCAGTATGCTAACAGGTAAACATGAAATAATTTTTAAATAGCTTAACATCAAATAATTTATTATCTTTATCTATTATTTATTATTTTTATCACAAAATGCCTTTTTCTATTCATTACTTTTTATTGAAAAGAACAAAATACGGTGTTCACACATTATTTTACATGTTATTAAAAATCATTTCGTTTATATTATTTTAATTGCTTATTAGAGAATATGTCTCATAATACAATTATACCATTTCTTTTGCGTAATGGGTGATAGATCATAGATATTCAAGCAATCATATGGCTTCGACTTAATCTGTCCAAT
Organism: Vachellia pachyceras; assembly: GCA_025593235.1. Taxonomy (NCBI): domain Eukaryota; kingdom Viridiplantae; phylum Streptophyta; class Magnoliopsida; order Fabales; family Fabaceae; genus Vachellia; species Vachellia pachyceras. The sequence goes on from JANTPZ010091481.1 coordinate 5,940, forward strand.
TACAACAGGCTTCTATAATACCAAACAAATCCTACTTGTCATTTAGTTGCTGGTAGGCAATTTTTCATTTAGTGTACATCTCCTTTCGTTCATAGTATTTTTTTTTAAAAATAATCTACATCAATTATTTCCAACAAACTTGAAGAATGATAAGCTGGTTTTTTTTTCAGGCCAAAAAAAAAAAATAAGCTGTGCTTTTTTAAACTAAACTCTCGTTCATCTCTTGTTTTGAACAAGTCATTTATTAGTCTTCCCTCATCATAATCCATTTTCCAGCATATCAAGGGTGCTTATAGGATTACAATTCCTAATAATGCTATTATTTTGAACAAGATCCTCGGAGAAAGTTTAGAACCTTTTTCACCGGCAGACGGTGATGGCTTGTATAGATGTGAAAAAATTATAGGCAAATTAAATAGCTCGGTAGATGCTAAGATCATATCCCATTTTGACAAAATAGAACATATCTGTGCACAACTTTTAGAAATATAAACACGCATATTTACTTAGCTTCATGTCCTTTTGCTGCTGATGCCACTGAACTGTCGGCCAGCTCTCTCTCAGGCAAGCTCTCTGCATTAGCTTCATGTTCTTTTGCTTCTGATGCCACTGAACTGTCGGCCAGCTCTTTCTCAGGCAAGCTCTCTGCATTAGCTTCATGTTCTTTTGCTTCTGATGCCACTGAACTGTCGGCCAGCTCTTTCTCAGGCAAGCTCTCTGCATTAGCTTCATGTTCTTTTGCTTCTGATGCCACTGAACTGTCGGCCAGCTCTTTCTCAGGCAAGCTCTCTGCATTAGCTTCATGTTCTTTTGCTTCTGATGCCACTGAACTGTCGGCCAGCTCTTTCTCAGGCAAGCTCTCTGCATTAGCTTCATGTTCTTTTGCTTCTGATGCCACTGAACTGTCGGCCAGCTCTTTCTCAGGCAAGCTCTCTGCATTAGCTTCATGTTCTTTTGCTTCTGATGCCACTGAACTGTCGGCCAGCTCTTTCTCAGGCAAGCTCTCTGCATTAGCTTCATGTTCTTTTGCTTCTGATGCCACTGAACTGTCGGCCAGCTCTTTCTCAGGCAAGCTCTCTGCATTAGCTTCATGTTCTTTTGCTTCTGATGCCACTGAACTGTCGGCCAGCTCTTTCTCAGGCAAGCTCTCTGCATTAGCTTCATGTTCTTTTGCTTCTGATGCCACTGAACTGTCGGCCAGCTCTTTCTCAGGCAAGCTCTCTGCATTAGCTTCATGTTCTTTTGCTTCTGATGCCACTGAACTGTCGGCCAGCTCTTTCTCAGGCAAGCTCTCTGCATTAGCTTCATGTTCTTTCGCCTCTGATGCCACTGAACTGTCGGCCAGCTCTTTCGCAGGCAAGCTCTTTGCATTAGCTTCATGTTCTTTCGCTTCTGATGCCACTGAACTGTCGGCCAGCTCTTTCGCAGGCAAGCTCCATTCATTATTATCACCCTCCACTGCTGGAGAAGGGTGCGCAGAGTTCTGTGCATTATTACCACCCTCCGCTGCTGAAGGCTGCGAAGATGGAATCGTGTTTTCTGGCACCTCAGTGTTTACAATATCCAAATCTTGGGCAGTTTTACCCCTTCCATCCTCAGTCACTGTGCGTTCTGATCCCTGAGTGACATCTTTCTCAGACATTCTCTCTCCGATTTCATCCTCTGCGGCTGAAGAACAAGTTTGGTCTATGTCTTCCGTTGCATTCTCTTGCTTGCCATCATTACCACTGTTTGGAACATCAGTTTCTGAGCTTCCCACCTGGTAACCTTCTGTCGCCGAGGAAGAGAGGGGCTGTGTCTGGTCTGCTGATGCTGTTGCTTGCATGTCTGGAAAACCTTCAGGAACATCCTTTCCATCAGTAGTATCTGCTTTAGGTTCTGCTGATGCATTCTCTAGCATGAAATGATCAGCATTGTTCGCAACATCAGCATCTGAGTTCACATGAGTACCCTCTGCAGCTGAACATGGAGGCAAAACCCTGTTGATCGATGCAGATGCTAGCACATCCAGATTAACTTCGGTAACAGCATTTCCATCAGTTATATCACCTTCAGATTCCTTCAATACGTTTTCTGGCAGGACAGGATTATTGTTGATCACTTCATCACTTTCCGAACGCACTGCATTTCCATCAGTTGTATCACCTTCAGATTCCTTTAATACGTTTTCTGGCAGGACAGGATTATTGCTGATCACTTCATCACTTTCCAAGCGCTCCACATGATTACCCTCTGCGGCTGAAGGCTGTGGAGGTGAACCCCCATCCATTGATTCTGTAGCTAGCACATCAGAACAACAATTTGTGAAATCCTTTCCTATCTCAACTTCAGATTCTTTTGACACCTCCATCCCCACTGTGCAGCCATCTATACCCTTCTCAGATAAGCATTCATCCTTTTCACCTGAGGCTGAAGGACATAGAGTTTCTGATGGATTTTCCATCTCAGATGCGCAGCTTTCAATAATATCTGCGTTATCCTTCATATCAGATCTACAACCTTCTGATTCATGTGGCACTTCAGAGGTGCCTACTGGACCCTTCTCAGACAAGGCCTCCGACTCTTTTCCTTCCTCTCCTGAAGAGATGGTCAAAGTTGAAGCTTCGCACCTCAATGTATCATTACTAACAGGTGTTCCGTCAACCTTCATTGCACATAGATGGAGCCACATTAGAATTCAAGGAAATCATGAACTTTAACCGAATTTTACAATGATATAAAGTCATCTCCCATATGTCTAATTAACTGATTTCAAACATGAAACTCTAAAAAGTGTAAAAGGGGGAATGAATATATACTGAGTCAGAGAAACGATAATATTTAATTTGCTTTGCTCACCAGTAGTAGATGAACCCCTGAACTGGGACAGTATGGTTTTATTTAGACGAATACCGAAATTGTTTCATTAAATAATCTTAGAATGAATGCATTTAAGTTTACTATTCAGACACTATTTGGACTCGCAATGGCACGGTATAATTATAAATCTACTGACCTTCAATACTTGACATAAGGACAACGTCCAAAGAATAACTTACCAGCGACTCGTCCCCTTTTTCACCCATCTCAGCTTCAAAATCACTTGATTCCCGGGGTGGTAATGGATCCTTATCGAGAGCCTACAAAAATGAATTTATGAAAGGATCATTATCAAGACAAGTATATTAATAACCGATAGGGGCAAAGCAGCTTACCATAGTAACATCTCGACATGTCTCCCCTCCTCTCAGACCACCACCTTCAGGTTCCCCTGGTGCTTCTGAGCTGCCAGGAGGTCCCACATCATATGACGCATCAACGTCCTCATTCCCCATGGAAGATGAAGGTGCATCCGTTTCCTGGGCTGGTAATGGATCAGTAACGGGAACCTGCCAAAAAGAATTCATCAAGTTACATGTATAATAACTATGCTGCAAATACTAATGGGAGATACGTCAAAACAGCCTACCATAGGGGCATCCCTACACCTCTCTTCTGTCAAAAAACTTATAGATTCCCTTGGTGTAAGAGAACTGCTGGGAGGTTCATTGTCATTTGACACATCAATCTTACTTTCATTAATCTCCATGGAAGATGAAGGTACCTCCACGTCTCTCAACTCAAAATTCTCTGGCTCATTTCCAGCAAAATGAGTTAGTTCCATTTGATTACCCATTTCAGCTCCAGAATTACATAACTCCTGGGGGGGTAATGGATTTGTGATGAGATCCTGGATAAATGAAGTCATTAAATAAATTAAGTGATAATAACAAGGAATATGCTACTAGCAAAGAGGTGGAAAATGGCTTACTGCAGTTGCATCCCTTCCATCCCCCTCTCCAGTCAAACAACCATTTGGTTCCACCTCTGCAACTGAACCACAAGGAGGCTCCTTATCATATGACACGTCTTTCTTACTTTCATCAATGTCCATAGGAAGCACATCCATGTTTCTCAATTCAAGTTTTTCAGGTTTATCAGCTCCAGCATTATGTGATTCTTGGGGCAGCAAAGGATTCATCATGAGACGCTGCAGAAATGAATTCATTAAGTAAATTAAGGGATGAGTACTGCGCCGCATATACCAATAACAATGGGTGTGGCATGGCTTACCACAGTGGTATTCCCACAATTCTTGTCTTCAATCAAACTATCTTCAGGTTCACCTGTTGCCAGTGAACTGAAAAGAGGACCCTTATCAGATGAGACATCAATCTTACTTTCCTCAACCCCAAAGGAAGGAGAAGGTACATCCAGGTCTCTGAAAGCAAGTCTTTCAGGACTAGTTCCAGCAACCTGAGATGATTCTAGTTGATCCCCCATCTCAGAATCACAGGGGCCTGATTCCAACACTTGTGATGGTTTTGTAATGGAACCCTGCAGAAATGAATTTATTAAAGAGAAGTAATACTTGCTAGGCCTAAACACCAATAGGTACCGACATACCTCAGCATCATGTCTTAGACTCTGCTCACCATCAAGACAATCTTTCAGTTCCACCTCAGCCAGTGGATTAGAAAGTTGACCTTTCTGATATGGGACATCAGTCATACCCTGCACCATACCCGAGGAAGGCACATTCAAGTTTTGAGGTACATGTTCCTCTGGATCAAGCCCAGGAACCTGATCGGTCTCCATTTCATTGCTCATCTCAGCCTCAGAGTAATCTGATTTCTTTTGTGCTAATGTAGTTGTAGCAGAACCCTGCAGATACTAAATCATAATGCAAATTAGAGGGACAATGTAGCAAATATGCTTAATAGACGCTCAAGTACATACCTCAGAGGCTTCCTTGCATCTCTCATCTGGAATTGAGAAGTCTCTTGATTCCTCTAGCACTAGTGGACTGCAAAGAGGAACCTGATCAGAAGACACATCAATCTTATCTTCATCCCTCACCAAGGAATATGAAACTGCATCCATCATTTTGAAAGCATCTTGTTCTGGATCAACATCCAAAGACTTGGAGGCCTCCTTTGGATCACAAATTTCAACCTTATTTTTTGCTTCTTTCAATGAAGGCATTATATTGATTTCTAACCCAGCATTTTCCGGCAAAATATCACCAGCTTGCAAAGTAACATCGTAATTAGTCTGATCCACCTTCGAGACATCCATACCCTCAAGGGGGACAGATCTCACAACTGAATTATTCTCAAATGATAACTGCTCTTGTTCTTTATCTTTCACTTGGGAAGAAATAGTATCAATCACAGTTTCAACTACATCAACCTGAGAAACTTCCTTTTTATCACCTAAAGTATCAGAGCACTTTGGTACCCTCAGAGTTGAAACTTGGGAACCATCATCAGATGAACAAGCAACCCTCTCTTCCTTGCTCAACATGGGAGATGAAGTCAAACACAAGTTCATCGATGTTTTATCTCCAGAAAGAATGTTGCCATCATGAGTAATATTTCCATTACCCAATTCAATGTTAGAATCATTTAATTCATCCAATGGTAACACACTGCTTGATCTGATACCTGTGGTCGAACCTGATAATTTTTCTTCATTTGTCATCAAACAGGAAGAAGAAATATTCAAATCTTCTTGTGAAATCTCACAATCTCCATGCGATATATGACTGTCAGATGAGTCCATCTCAACATTATCAGCTGTTGCAACTTTTGTTTCCTCCAGAACTACAGAGCTGTTGCGCAAACCCTGCTCCACGGCTGCTTCCAAATGTTCTGAGCCCTCAACTAGATTCATTTCAGATGATGTTCTATTTTGCTCTTGCACCAAGGATGATGAGGGTAGAACTGCAGTGTCAGAAGTAACGTCAGAAACAATATCCCCAACCTGAGAAACACCCATAAAATCATTCACTACAGCTTCTGACATCACAGACCTATCAACAGGATCTTCATGAGAATTGCAGCTGAATTTCTCTTCCTCAGTTTTTTCACTAGATGCCGTACTCTTGGGAAGATCACCATCAAGAGAAACCACAGAATCATCAACAGCTTCCAACCCAGAAGGCTGTGACACCATTGCCGTATCAATAAGATCTTCATGGTCCTGGTCTTTAAGTTTTTCTTCCTCATTAACAAAAGAAGACACATTTATGTTTGATGCATTCTCAGGCATAGTCTCCTCAACCTGTGAAAAACTAATTCTTTTACTGTCACATGTAACTATTTCCATGTCACCACCGGTATGGTTGGTAACAACTTCTTGCAACGGTTCACGTTTGCAATCCCCTTCATCTGTTTTTTCCTCACAGAGAGATTCTATGTGGCCGTCCAAAGGTTGAGTCTCATGCAAAGTGAAACCAGAAGTAGATGAGATAGGAGCAGCTTCATCCATTTGGCAAACTGAAGGCTTCAGATCTGCAAGAACAGGTTTGGGACTTTCTAAACTTTCCATTTCAGGCGATTCAGAACTCTGTTCACTATTAGGTTCTACTACATTTTGAGAACTATCTTCAATTGTAATCTTAATACCAGGCTCCAAGGAATCTGAAGTGGCAGGACGCAAGCTCTGGATTAATGGCTCTCCATTATTATTGTCAACGTTGGCAGATATGGAGGTTTTAGAGTTATCAAGAGAAAGTTCAGCAGACGCTTGTAAAGAATACTCAGTTTCCTTTTCAGAATTGATTTCACCACGTTCAGACATACAAGACACCTCCATCGTCCTTGAATGAGGGGCTGTTGGAGGACTAGATGGGATGACCTCAGATTGATTGCCCACAGTTTCAGACCGGGCCAATAACCCCAAGCCGTCACCATGACATGACGCAAGGGGTGAAGAAGGATTTTCAGCATTATGACTCAATTTATTAGAAGTATTCTCAGCAATACCAGAATGTTCTGTTGCAGCTGAACAATCCAGATTAAGGGTCTCAACCTGACTAGCAACAGTGTTATTACTAGAATTGTCAGTTTTCAGGGCCACTGCTGGACATCCGGTGCCACCAACTTCTAGAGGTGAGGAACTCGCAGACTTCTGTAAAGAAGATCCATCACCAGTAGGAAGACGGTCAAAACCAACATTCTCTTGGGCAGCATTAAGTGGATTTGCATCATGCTGAGCCTCAGCCTCAATCTGAGTGCTTGAAGATTCAATGCAATCCTGAATCAGTTCCTTTCCACTAACATTACTGGTGCAGAATTCAGGTTCATTAACGGTCATAACCTCATTCAAAACTGCTTTTGAATCAGATGAGGTTCCTGATTGTTTTTCATTCTCATTTACAGGAACAGCTGAAGACCACATCGCTCCAGAAGCGGGTATATCTGAATTCATTTCATCCTCAGGATTTTGAGCCTTTGATACCTCCCCTGACATTTTTTCATGCTCGTTTACTGAAAGAGCTGAAGTTAGACTTGTTGCCCCAGAAGCTGGTATATCAGAACATTGTTTATTGTCACAGCTCTGGTTATTCAATTCTTCCACTGCAGTTTTAGTCGTTACACCTACAATTGGATTGCTCTTATCTTCAATCCCAACAGAATCGTGTGCTTTAGGCTTTGGCAAGCAAGTTCCAGAGAAAACTTCCTTCATCACACGAGCAACGTCATTCACATTCGGAATTCGGCCAATAGGAACAACCTTGTCTGAGGATCCACCAACACTATCGCCCCTGGCTGATGAATTTTTCTGCTGCTTATTTTGGGAAGAATTGATGGCTCTCTCTTTTCTTTTTGAATCTTGAACAGCTGTACCACTGGGCAAATGAATTTGGAGTTGCTGAGATTGAGTAGCATTTGTCCATTCCTGACCCTCATCTCCATGATTTACTATAGAAGTGGCTTTGTCCCCAGGAGAATTATGGGAAGGCTGACTCAATTTAGGATCCTGACCAGCCAGAGCACTGGGAACAGATAAAGCTGACACTTGTCTTCTCCCCCTGCATCGTGGAGGCTCTGCTATATTCTGAGTCTTACGACCTTGCCTTTTGACTGGCAAAGATTCAGATGGCAATGGGCAAGGATGGGAAGATTCAGAACCCGGAGGAGGAGGACAAGAAATGCTTGATGGGACACTGGAAACAACCTTCACATTCATATGATCTGAAGACTTGCCAGTGCTTTCCATAGTTGCACTAGCAGGTATTAAACTGGAAGGGGCAGTTTTTGAGGCTTCAACAGCTTCATGTGTTCTTCCATCAACAGTCTGGCCTTTCGTCACCTCTATAAGAGGTAAAGTTGGGGCAAGAACAGTTTCATTCCCTGAATTATCACTCATTTTAATGTTGGATGAAGTGAATTGTAAAGAACTCCCTAAAGCCACTGAAGCAGAATCACGAACATTGGAATTCAGCAATTCCAATCCTGTACATGAAAAAAATGTCTAGAGTTATTTATAGTCTTTGCTGATATAAATTAGAAGTTGCAATGAAAAACACTGCATGTTCACCTGGAGCTTGACTAGCATTGGATGAAGTCACTGTCTGCTTGGCTAAATTGGCTGATTTTTCTGGGAGTTTTAAATCATGATCACCTGGGTTCAATGATACCTGCTTGTCTTTTGATTCTTGAACAACATTCTCCTTCAAGCTTTTTACATCAATGGCTTTTTCACTCAGTGCACTGCCTGATGAAACCTCTAAACTAGCATTTATATGCAACTCCTGATGACCTGATGTGTCAGGAATAACAGGCAATACGGAATCCTGTTTCTTTCCCCTGCGCCTGGGAGTTCCTCCTCCACCTTGTGACTTCCGAATTTGACCCTTATTCTGTGCAGGAACAGTGGGACAAGTAGGGGCAATTTGAGGCACAGGAGTGGCAGAGGGCAAAGAGGTAGGTACCTGAGGATTATCCTTTCCACAGATCAAAGATGCAGAAGCTGATACAACATTTGGATGCTGTATTGTAGCAATAGTGGTAACAGTTCCACTCTGGGAAATAGCTTGGTCTGCAGATGATCTTGCAGCTTTATCCTCTAGCTGTTCATTCACCTTCAAATCAGAACCAACAGAACCACCAGGTATAGGAGATGACACTACAGCAATCTTCTTCCCTCTACGTCTGGGTGCTTCGCCTCCACTTTGAGTTTTCCGCCCTTGTCCTCTTGCTTGAATTGGTGCAGAAACAGAAGGAGCAGTAGATTGCTTATCACCAAGAGCAGTTGATATAGGAATGGCAACCTGTGTGCTGGGGGCAACTCCTGTATCAGAGTGCTGAATGTGTCCAATTGTCCCTACAAGTTCAGATGATTGGGAACTAGATGATGTTAAAGGCCCAGACAAAGTCCCTTTCTGTAACCGCATATCAACTCCGGTAGCTGCAGGAGGTGCCAGAGGAACCACAGCAGCTGGTGACTTATCTGATGTTATTCTTTTTGGCCTTCCTCGACCTCGTTTAGCTGGTGGGGTTATCTCTTTGGTTTGCTGTACAGGCAAGCTGTCCACAGATGGCAGACTTGGGACCACTGGAGAGATGGCTGCAGGTTCAATGTTAGAAGTAGCTGCAATTGAATTGGAAGAATTTGCCGGGCCACTCGTTTCTACTACTTCTTCTTTCACTTTAGGTGAATCGGGAGATTCAACCTGACACATCTTCTCAAACTCCTCTTCTGTCCATTGCTCTTCATAAGAACGCACCTACAAGAATGATATCAATGGTGAAAAGTTTACGGTTAAGATACCATACTGAACACACAAGGATCTAGATAACCACTCCTTGATCCAATTTCCTATTTAATCCCTCCGGTCCATTGGTCCAATATATAAGAAACGAATAACTAACTTGTGAAGATAAAAAACATTGGTAGAAAGCGTACTCTTCATAGGTATATCAAAAATGTAATTTTTCCTCAAAAAAAAATGCCCAGATCAATTTCGAACTTTTACCAAATATTTAAAGACACTCATAAAACCAATTTATATTTAATGAAGGGTTTTTTAATAAATCAGGTAGAGACATGGATAGTTAGTCTCTTACATCTAGGACCAAGAGGAGGCTCCCTAAATTCTCTTATACATAGGACCAAAGGGATGATTTGATAAGTACACCCATAAAAAAAACCATCGATCAAAGTCATGTGAATAAGCAGTTTACATACACATATGCAGCCAAATGAACAATTTCTCAGGAAGAACCATAAATCACATAGTAGACAAACCTCCCTGGCACGCTTTCCCCTCCCATAATGTTGGGTATCAAGGCCCCCATGATGTTCACCTTTCCGCTTTATTCCACTAGAAACTACTGCACCCTTAGGAACATCATATATCTTCATTGCTTCATAGAAATTTTTCAAATCATCATCAGTTACAAGACGAGATGGAAGGGGAATTGTAAGGTCAGAACTATCAGCTGCCTGGCCAAATATCAATTTCTTCCATGTAGCCTGAGACCATTGATTTAGAGCTCCAGTAAGATAATCCATCCAAGAAGAAAGACAGAAATTCCAGAAAGTATAGCATACCATTTCTTCTTCCCCCCTCTTTTTGTCAACAGCCTCAAATATATCCAACTCCGTTTCACTGCCCACAAAAACATGATCTTTGTCAAATTTCTTTCTTCTTTCATTTGACATAAAATTAGCATAGAAGAGCTCAAGTGTAAAATGCACAATGTAAATGCATGATATAAATGCAATAACATCATCAACCATACTATACATGCAGTAGAAGAGCCTCAACATTTGGAGTCAGCAGCTAGCATAGAGATTAACAAGGCAACTTGCGACTTAAATCAGCAAAAGAGGATGTCAGAAACGTCCCAATAACAATATAATAGGAAGAGGCCCCATAAGTTAGAGTGGATAAATAACAGTTTACGTTCCTCTCATCTTATGCTATAATGATTCCAATAGTGACAGCGATGGAAGACAAGTGAGTTGATTAAAATGCCTTTTTTTCGTTAAGACTCCAATGTAATTATTCTAAAAATCATGTCACAACTGTGGAGGAGATCCTTTCTCAGAAGACCAGCCCATTGAGAAGATAAAGTTTGCAGCCTTAGAAGTGCTCCTGAGCATCCCATACTACCCCAATACAAATTTCCTAAACAGCCTCTTAACATCATGGTGACTCCACTACTGGCAGCTCTCTTTGCTATTTCATGGGGACCAAAACATATCCAACAAATATGACAGCTAAATATACAACAAAATTAAATTAGGATATAACTAGCGTCCACAGCCATTCTAAAATCTAGAGTCACCCTGAATTGATCAAATAGTACTTCTCATTAACACAGTCAACCGTTCTAGTCACTCTTGAACTAAAGCAGAAAGGAGGAACTCCTACAATGAAATTCATGATCAGAATTGGATGTGCCACGCAATGTAGAGATAGCCAGGTGGCGAAAGCATCCTAAAAAAATTGTACCTGCGAGCCAAGAGATCATTTAGAGCATCATCATCTAATACAGGAGCTGCTTCCTCTTTCTTACACTCACGTAGGAGGGACTCCAAGTATTCTCTTCGATCTTCAGCACTGAGATAAACAATAGGCAGGGAAAATTAAGAGCTAACTCCGTATCACTGTGAACAACTAAATGTGCATTAATATCATAACAACCTTGTATTGTTGTCAAAAAAGCCAGCAGTAATGCTCTGATTGGCAACACCTAGTTTGTGCTCAGCGGCAGCTCTAACTTGCTCTTCAACAGTTTGAACCTTAGTACATAGATAAAAAACTTTATCAAATATATGCCAATGTGTATTGCTCCCAAAAAAAAAAAGTCAGTATGACAAATAACAAATTAAAGTTGATGTTGCAAGAGATAATTATTCAAAATTGAATGGGATGACAGCTAGAATTGTTTTGATGCACAGTACAAACCCTCTTCCACAGAAAAGTCATCTAGTCTTGACTAAATCAGACTACAAAAAGCACTTTTGTTGTTAGAAAGGAAGAAAGAAAATAAGTGGGAGTAGGACGAGATATTCATCTAAGGGAAGAACCTATATGAGAATTATAAGCCTAAGAGGCTCAAGAATGCATAAAAGTGCGCCATTTGTTTACCAAAAATTGAACAGGGAGAAACTCCTCCACAGAAACCATTAGCATAAAATCAAATTAAATCTTAAATAGCATGAACTTTCGAATATATCAAATATGATTCCAAAAGTACAGTAGAAGATTCGCTTGATTTGTTGTCACTTGTCAGTACATAATTGATGGCAAAACACAAATAAAAAAGAAAAAGTACTGACTGTTTCAAAGCGAAGAACAAGAACATCCCTCTTTTGACCAATTCTATGAGCTCTTGCTTGTGCTTGCAAATCAACCTGATAATAAACAAACAAATAAGAAAGCCTTAGTACACCAGCAACATAAACGAAACATCCAAAAGCAAATAACAGAAATCTCATTACCTGTGGATTCCAGTCAGTGTCAAATATGATCACCGTGTCAGCAGCTTGAAGATTCACCCCAACACCACCTGCTCGAATGCTTCACAAAAAATACAAACAAGTCAGCATACTGGGGCTACTTGGGAATGAGAATATAGAAGAAAATCAAGAGAATTAATTTCCATATTGTTCCATTTTTTGGGTGGGTGAATTCCAAGAAAATTTACATGAATACAGCAAAGACTTTATCTTCCATTCCATTAGTTGTATTAGTTGACATTGATGCCCTCCGAGATTAAAACAGCTGATTTAGAAGCAATTACTTTATATTTTACTTTCACAATATCTCATAATTTTGTTAGATTTTTCCACTCCGTTATAGTAATGGATTTTCATTTGCTTTATTTACGCTTATCATCCAAGCCCTTACTAAAGTCAGACTTGGCTATGAGAACCAATTGTGGGTAAGCATGCCCATGCCTATTTATGGGTTGCTGAAAACTTAATCTGATAGTGTCTTCGTTTATTTCTCAGATATAAACATTATGCGCGATAAATATCATGGGGTTTCTACACAGAACAAGATGTAGTAGACCGGCCCTGCATGTGTGCCAATTGATGATTTAAACAAACAGATGGATAACAGCAAACTAAACTAAAACTAGATGTCAATAACAATGATTTATTACCCTTTCATTGTCACAAACAACACTGCAGTAAACAACAGAATTACCTGAGCAAGAATATAAAGAATGGAGAGCCAGGTTGGTTAAACATATCAATTAGGGCACCACGATCACTTCCAGATGTATGCCCATCTAATCGAAGATAGTGATACTGTTTTAGCATTAAGTATTCCTCCATAACATCAAGAAGTCTAGTCATTGTTGAAAAGAAAAGAACCTGTAAAGGCATCAATAGAATAAAATCAAACATAAATCAAAAGTCCAAAATGAAGGTTAAGGTACATGGGTAAATGGGAAAAAAGGATTATTCTAAGCACATTAAGCATCTGAATTCTGAAGTGGAACTAGCAATCTAGATCTCACCACCAGCATCTTAAGGAACAAAACACAAGTAAAAAAGAAATAGAACTAAAGTTAATTGCAGTGTGAGTACAATTTTAAAAGAAAGAAATCATAATTACATCTTGTGAGTATACGAAATAAAAGTTAATTGCAGAAATCTAGCAAAATGGAGTCTTTCGTACCCTATGATCTGTGGCCTTCAACTTAGGTAGTAATCGGTCCAACATTTCCAGCTTCCCACAAAGTCTTACAATCGGGTGCAGATAATGCTTGGGTATATAGTTATCCACCTACAAAAGGCATGAGCCACAGCTTAGTCATATAACAAGAAATCAACACAGAATTCATGGTCCTTGGCCTTTCACCAGAATAATCAAATAGATGGAAAGGGTGAAGGAAATGATCAGAGATTGAATAGAGTACAGCCTATGCAAAGGCCACTATACTCTTAGCCTCATAAGGGCAGAAAAACTAAAGGCAAATCAAAAGAGAACGCACTTTTGATCACAGTATTTAGAAATCTTTTTATCCAGTTTACCAGCTCAATAGTAAAGAAAAGCTTAAGCACAACCACTTCAAAGAGCACCAAATGTTCCTCAATCTTTCAATGTCACAGTAAAATAATTGCCATTCCATTTTCTAAGAAAGATAAGAACTTACCTCCTCAGCATGCAGTTGGCTGAGATAAGGATGGTTGCAAATGTTACGGAGCTCCATAACAGAATTGTGTACGGATCGAGCCTGACAATAGAAGCTTCAATTAGACCACTAAATACAATAAATTAAATTACCCATGCACGAGTGCACACATATATATAGAAGATAAAACGAGGGAACTAAGTCTATTTCCACATATAAAGATCAATAAAAAGCATTTAACACAGATAGAAAGGATACCTTTGAAGATCCAATAGAACCGAGATTTTCTTCCACCCTCTTCATCAAAAGTTTTTGATATGCAGAGGCCTCACATCTTACAAGTCTCTCAATCTTTTCAGGCAGCTCATTTTCAACCTACGGTAGGATGGAAAGGCATGATAATGAACACAAGATAACAAAGTAAAGATATAATGACCCCAAGATAGACAAATACAATTTCAAATATCACAAAGTATATATCTAAATACTCATTAATTAATAATGAAGCAAGGAAAATTCAACAAATGACATGAACGCAAGTTATATCATAAAAGCACACCACTCATAATCTTTCTTTAATAATCAAGCAAGGGAAATACAGCACATGACATGAGTATGAGTTATGTCATGTAAGGACACTACTCATAATCTAGTTAAATAAAAATCCTACATTTTATGGAAAATTAATTAAATATCTAGCATTACTAGCAGGCAACTCGTTAAAAAATCATCTTTATGGTACATGCCACAATATCAGAGCAGAACATAGAGAATGATTGCCATAGTAAGCATGTGGATAAGCCAGTCAAAAACGTTTTTCATCCACAAACTTAGTGGACATGGATAGTGGTGGAAAAATCTCTATTACAAAGTAAACATATGCAGAGTTAAACTTTTATAATCATAATAAAAAATAATTATTGATGACGAGAATTTCATGATGTTAATGAATTACAGGCCACATAAGTTTATTAAAAATAATGAGAAGCAATTAAAGTATACAGAGAACTCAACCAAGGATAGAAACAACTATTAATGAGATTAAGCACCTTATGCTTTAGCCTGCGAAGTACAAATGGCCTCAGAACTTGATGTAGACGGTTTATGATCAAGAGATTCTCCTCTTCAGACAGTAAAGCCTTGTTGCAAAAAGAAAACAACACCATAAACATTTCAAAACCAATGAAATTGGGTGTTTGACTTGTGCAATGGGCAGCATCAATATATCAATTATAGAAAAATACTGATGCTAATACCGATCAAAATCTACCTCATCAGGTGAACTGTCTCCATTACTCTGAAATGGTTTATTGAACCATTGAGAAAAGTCCTCTGATGAATTAAATATGTTAGGTAACAAGAAGTTAAGTAGTGCCCACAGTTCCTCAAGACTGTTCTGCATATGAGAATAGCACACACATTCTACATCAGTATCATGACAATAAGGGCAGAAGACAAAGCAGAAGTCTGCAGATTCAGCAGAACTGAAATTCAGAGAAAGAAGCAAATGAGAGAGAAGGACCAGACATCATAAGGAGGGATCAATACTGTAGTCAAGGACACAAAAAAAGGAGTGGGGGAGAGAGAGACCTGCAACGGTGTTCCCGTTAACAACAACCGATGAGAGCTCTGATAGTATTTCAAGTCAGCATTCAATTTGCAAGAAGCATTCTTTATGCGGTGACCTTCATCAATTATTATATAGTGCCAATGTATTTTGCTCAGCTTAGGCCTATCATGCTTGTTCATTAGATACTCATACGTTGTCAATAGGACATTAAATTTCCGGTGAACAATCCTTTCCCTACAAATATGAAAAAACATCTGAGAATCATATATCAATACACAAGTTCAAACAAAGAAGAGGTTGTTATCTATCATGTCCAT
>JANTPZ010091484.1:0-17818 GCA_025593235.1 Vachellia pachyceras
ATTAATGATATTTATGAAATTAATAACTAATACGATAAGATGGTTAATAAACTAAGCAAAAATGTAATAAAATTTGATAAAATAATTATTTATTTTATGTCAACATATTATGGATTGAATAAAAAATTATAATGTATAAACACATAAATTTTAATCAATTTACAACCTTCTAATGTAAAAAACACATGACTTAGCTTCTTTACAACTTTAAAATTGTTTGCAAATGCTATTGTCATTACAACCTTCTAATGTAAAAAACACATGACCTAGCTTCATGTTTAATTACATTGAACAAATAACTCTAAACTATGCTAATAAACATAAAAATAAACAATTATAGTTTTTTTAATACATTTTTTAACATTTTTAGTGCAATTTTTGGTTAATTTCATTTAAACAATATTAGAAAATGGTTTTTTAAAAAAATGTGCAAAAAAAATTACCTGCGGAATAAAAATCCGCAGGTAAATTACCTGCGGAAAATAATCCGCAATATTGTTTTTTTTAGTAGTGCTGTTTGGTTTGTTTCATGGACAACATGACTTTGCTGGATCGTATGCTTCCTATCACAAGGTGGATGTAAATATGACCACAATTGTCCCTTCTTTGTAGGAAAAGAACTTGGGAGATTTAGTCTCAGGTCCTAAATAAGTAAAATATTTAAGGAATGATCCCATTGAGAAAAATATTTACTGAGAGGTCCCATTGACAACCTGAGGTCATTGTATTGACAACACCTCATGTTGTTAATGGGACCTCTCATTAAATATTTTTTCTCCATAGGATCAATCCTTAAATATTTTATTTATTTGGGACCTGAGGCTAAATTTCCACGAGGTAAAACTTGGTTGCTTGAATTGCATACGACATTGTTCTTCATCAACAACCATTTTTTAAAATAATATCCATTTTTCCCATAAAAGGATTACACACACACACAATGCCTACAATATTTTTTAGTTTTTAACTGTGAAAGTAGGAGCAACATTATTATTTTTCATCAAGAAGTTAATCTCATATGGGGAACAATCTAAATTTTTTTTTCCCGCAGCGATTCAATTTGTTTTTTTGGAACGATAAAATGAAAGCTCTTTACCATGTATGCATACGTATATAATATTATTATTATATATACAGAACATACAGCGAAACTTGTATCTATGTCACTGCATTAATTAAGTACTTATATAGCTTCATGAGGTAGTTGTTTCTTTATCAACTCCAACATATTATAGACCTGAACAAGGTTAAAATTATTATCAATAAAATATTCAAATTGATAAGGACCAAAGTAAATCATGAGAAATTAGCATGCTATATATATATATATATATTCATGAACCTAACATAAGGGCCATAATATTAGGTTAAGGCTAGTGCTTGAAACAAACATAAACATATAATGATATGATATCATCTCATAAATGTTAAGGTTTATAACATTTTGTTTTGTTGTTTCTTGATTAAATCCAAGTCTATATGCTATGGCATGTCCTATATATCTTTAGAGGGACCTTCTAAGATGAGCTTTTTATTAACTTTTTTGATGTATTGTTGAGAAAACTGAGGTTTGATCAATCAAATATAAAGAATTAGTTTGGACTAAAACACTTGTTCCTATTATAAAACACTTTCTAAAATGAATGGGTGCTCCATTTTATAACTTGTCAAGGTGTTACTTAAATTTCGTTCCAGATTATCCAACTTAAATTTGATGCAATTTTCATTTTTCACTTCTCAAAATGTAATTCATGGTTTTAAATATGGATAATTTGGCATTTCCTTTTCATTTTCAAACAAATTGAATGACTTAACCAACTAAGAGGTTATATGAAATATGGCATCACTTGAATAATTTTTAAAGATTTTTTAATTTAAAAAAATGCTTTTAGTTGTTTTGATATTGGCATCATTTCAAGTTTCAAAACAGTGAGTCCATATTTTCTCTTGATTGATTTTCCATGTATCACTTAAAAGGGGGAAAAATACTGACCTCAAAATGTTGCTGCAAAACTGGTGCATACTGATAAAGAGTAACATATATCTTCTCAAGCAAGGTTACAAGTACATCCACTTGATCACCAAGAAGATCAACCTTAATTTTAAACAAATAATAATACTTTAGTTTTGAGCATCATTGTATATATTATAAGAAAAGTAGAATTTTATGGATTATGGTTACTTTATATGCGGAATCATTTTATACTACTTTTAACAAACGACGGTGTCTGTGACTTGTGAAAATTGCACTTTTATACAGATTTATTAGATATATAGATTTTGTGCAATTTTTCAGCATAAGTATTGAGGTTTTATATGTACCAAAAGTATTGAAAGAAGCTAGGATTAAATAAAAAGGAGTCAAAATCTACGAAAGCAAAGAAAGAGTGAATTACTTTCCTTATGTTTACTCATATAAGTAAATTAACATTATAGTTAGTGTATAAAACATGAGTTGATGACATTGACCTCGAGTTCGGCTTTTTGAAGATTCTGGCATCTTCTAGTGAAGGCTTTCTGGAAAATTGATGTCTTGCTTCTCAAGCAATTGATTGAGTCGGCAATCAATTCCAAACAAAAGTTCATGCTCTCTAATCTGCATGCAAAATTTTGATATTTAAGAAAAGCAAGAAGGCATGTGAATATATTGGTGAATGAGTTGTCTGACATACCTCATAGTCTCTATCTCTAGCTTCTGGTTTACCATGCCCTCAAATTCTGTAAACGAATGCAAGAAGTTAAATAAAGGAGATAGATCTGACATTGATTTCTCTTCTTCTTGTGTCGCTGTTTGATGAAGATTTTTTCCGGAGTTGCATAATCTAAGGCATAAAGTAGTTCCCAGCTCATTTAGAATTGCCTTGCTTATGCCTAATTGTTGCAGTGCTTTCTCTACCTTGTTAGTCAATGAATAGAAAGTCTGCTCCTCTCCAATTATCAAATCCTCGAAAATTTCATGCTCGTGTAACTCGCCTCGTTCCGAACCCAAGTCAAATTGCCTGCTATGTTCCTTGATCTCTGATTTTGCACTTAGCATCAAGTTCTCCTCTGCTTCAAAACAGTTCAGTAAAGACTCTAACAATATCTTAATCAGCTTCTCTTCGCTTTGAACTTCATGTACTTGAGCTAACATCACTGTAGAGAGAGCACTTTGTTCCATTGTTTCATCTTGAACATGTTGTGACTTGACCTCCATTGGAAATATGATGGCCTCCTTCATTATCTCAATCACTATGAACTGATGTAGTTGTTCCTTCATAAGATTCTCTAAGCAGTAATCTTCTAACTCTATCTTCCATTCCATGAGCATGCATCTCATCACAACCATGCATATATCTTCCTTTACAAGACTTTCTATGCTCAAGAGTTGTAAATGCTCAAGAAAATCATCTCGAATCGTGCCTACTCTATATTCCATCAAAGCACTATAATCTTCTAATGCTATGTTGTATTCTCCTATCATTTCCTTATACACTAGCTTGCCTATATCCTCTCTTATGGTTTTCTCTGTTTCACCTACTTTTCTAGTCTCTTGAGAAGAACAGATGACATCCTTAGCTGACTCAGATAACACAGTGAAATATACCTTCTCTCTGATCTGGCTTTCAATGCAATTTCTTTCTGAACATTCATTCCACTCTTTGGTTGTTTCTTCTAAGTAACATTTTAGTAAATCTTCTTCTATTTGGTTCTCTATCTCAGAATCGAAGGATTTCTCATGAAATCCTTCGACCAAACCTTGGTCTAAGAACTTACTTTCTGACAGCGTATGGTGCTCATCTTTGTTCATCACACTTTCATTTTCTTTTTCTTCATATCTTGCATTAGACTTTCTTTTCATATTCTCCCAGGCACTTTCCATGGCACATTCATTAATTTCTTCATGATCAGCAGCAACTTGTCGGCTAAAAAACGATTCGCTCACCGTAGAGTTCCATGTTATTAGGCTGTCCAACCTTGCAGCAATATTTTGCATTGTGTCTATCATGCTCTTTTCTTTCTTTGCTGGTGAAACTCTCTTTTCTTGTACTAATAATCCATACTTGCTTACATTCAGTTCTTCATTCTTTCGGCGGATAATGGACTGATGCTTCTTCACCATTTTGGCAACAAAGTTTCTTCCATCTTCAGTACCTTCATCTTCTGGTAACTTCACATGATCACTATGTTCTGAAGATGCAGGCTTTCCTACCATTTCCTGGGAAACATTTTCTTGAGAGAAAAGGACTGCACTGTTACTGTAATACTCACTATGAAATTCATTTTGGCTAATAAAAAGGCCAAGTTCATGCCTTAAGCTTGTGATCTCATTCATCAACTGTGACCATTGCTCCCACCAATTTCTCAGAACTGCTATGCTTTGCATTTTCACTTCTGATTCAATATTGTCTTGGTATTCTCTCATGTAACTTTTCAGTAAGATGGATTGTACCTCCTTCTCTGTTGTTAGCTTCCATTGTTGCTCCTTCGGTCTCATTTCGCCGGCAAAAATAGCATTTTGAATCTTCTCAAAAGCAACATCCAAAGCTTGCTTCAGCATGTCTATATCACAACCCATTTCTTCAACCTTCTTGTTGTCAATGCCACTATGTGGTAGCTCACCTAGTGACATAAATATAAAGAATCAAACACACAACTATCACCAAGTTTTAGTAATTAAAAAACCCAATTAAAAGTACTACAGACACTAAATACTAGATATGAACTTACATTGGCCAATTACAACACCAAATGCTAAATAGTTATTATACTACTCTGGTCTCGTATATAAAATAAAATTAACCAAATTATATTGACAAAAAAATTGATTAAAATTGGTTAAAGACAATAAATGCATGAATAAATTATATATATATATATCTCCAAAATTACCCTTACTTATTTAGTGAGTGGGTGAGTGAGATAATTAATGTAGTGATATAATATATGTATTTTTTATTAAAAAATTTTAGGAAAAGGGTCGGGCTCACCTATGATCTAAAGATATGGCACCTAAATTGTAATCTACTAGGGTCTATCCCCATGGACACTGAAGCATGACAAGCAAACCCTTTCCAATCTAAACAGCCAAAAGATATTTCAATGTTGAAGTGATTGTTGTGTTAGGATATTTGGAAGACTAAAATAAGATTCTAGAACATGACTTGTTATAATCCTTACCTATCATGTTACCATTTGGTTGATCAGTTGTTTCATTGATATTCGACATTTGCTGATTTGCACAAATTTTCATCTTCTCACAAGAAGCGCCACCATGTCCATCGCTGTCATGATTCTTTGAATTTCTATTCTCAAGGTCAATGGTAAGACCTAGAGAAGCCATATCTCCTTCTTGTAGCTCCATTAATGGCTGCTGTTGCTGAAGCTGCTCGAACTCCTTCTCTAATCTCTCTGTCAACTCTCTATCCTTCTGAGAGATGGCCATTTCTGATTCCTCTAGGCGTCGTTGGAGCCGGTCTTTGATTGCCCTCAAGTCAGAAAGAACCTCAACCATTAAAACCAATAAAAAAACAAGTCAAAAGTGGATCAAATCATTCAAAAACTAGTCAGAATCAATAAAATAAATCATTAAACTGTTAAAAAAATGATCAGAAATCCAAGGTTTTTTATATGTAAAAGTAGTAGTTCCCTTGTGCAGTGGACATGATTAAAAAAGACATGTGTGAGGAACTTAAGGATCAGGTTAGGTATTTATAGGACTTTAAAAGTCTCCTCATATAATAAAGAAAAAGATCCTAGAGCACAATGATATATCATTATAGTGCAAATGGCCTTGCAGTTTAATGATATAAAAGTCTTCTTATAAGTGGGGCGATGGCATGTTCAAACCTGCTCTTAGCCTCAGGCCATCGATGTCTACTCTTTTAAATAAAATGTATATATCTTACTTTCATATATTGTAATCATTAAGAACATATTAATTTACTCATGATAATTTTGATTTGCATTGAATGAATATGTGCGAAATGATGAGAAAGAAGTACCTGTTGGTGATTGGTATCAAGAAAGCTGTTTCTTTCAGTCTCAACCTGCACAAAACTAAGACAGCCTTCAAGTTGCAAAACTGCCAACTCATAGAATTTAGATATCTCATTCAAACGCTCTATTACTCCTTTCTTTGTCTTCATCTTCTCTTGAGCTCTGTTCATGGCGCAATGCACAATCCACATCATTGTGGAATCTGTTAGTGTCACTGCAAATTTCCCATCCATATGGCTGAAAATCTCTTCCATCGTGAATCACTCCCCCCCTCCCTCCTCTCTCTGTGTAAGAGAACAATCAGAAGATGAAAAGATGACTAGACTTTTTTCTTGGAGGTAAAAGAGGATCTGGATTAGATCTAATGCCATGTTTGATACACACGAGAGAGTCTTGATCCAAGTATTTTTCTGAGATCCAAATGATATGCTAATTTGACTCAAACCATGCAAGTATAAGTCGAGTGGTATATAACTTGCTACTTTTATTAATGAAGTATGGAAATAATATCCATATTTTTAATTCAAATTTAGATGAATGTAGCCATTAATTTGATATGCTTGATAAACCTTTATTAATATTATTAATTACATAAGGATTTCTCATTCTAGATTTTACTTTTTCAAAGCCTAATTTTGTTCTCAGTAGGCCGACTTTGATGATTGTGCCATTTTTTTAATTATTTATAATTTCAAGAATTGATTAAAGAAATAATCGTATGTATTTTATTATTTTTACATCATTTTAAAATGAAAAATCATATTTAAAATAGATATTTTACTGCTTTATTAAAAAAGCACTTCCAATTATTTCCAAGATCTTTAAATATAACACTCACAAATTTAAGAAATTTAAGTTATTCATATGGCATGAATAGTATATGTGGATTTTGATTATCTTCTTTCGTCCCAGAGATACATTATTCTAGATTGTCATTCATGTCAAGGATCCTATTTTTTTTTACCAGCACACGCATCTCCTGTTGGATGTAATTTTATTATAATAAACATTATTAAGTATTAATGTGAATATTTCTCTCAATAAGAATTCAAAACTGTCTTTAGCCATGTCATAACAATCCAAACAGTTATGAGATGACCGATAAGTATGGTACGCACTCAAAAAAAATAAGAAAAATAAAGAAAAGGAACCTTTTTATTAGAATATGAGTAAAAATTTTGAACTCAGTCAAATTCTAAAAAGGAAAATAGAGAAAGTATCTCATTCAATTCTTCCTCACTTGTCAAAAACTGAAGAATGTCCAAAATTCCAAAATAATGAAATTGATATTTTATTCCTCAATGAGCTTTGGTACAAGAAGATAATATAAAAATAATATAAATGCCTTTATTTAAATCTTTGATGAATTCAAGATAAACTAAGTTAAATGTTCAAGATAAATTAAACCTTTCTTAGTATTGGAAAAAAATGTACGTTTCTTAGTTATAGCAAAAAATAGCCATGTTTTGGTTTTCCTCAATGTTTGTAGCAAAAAATATGCTTTAAAATATTAAATTATAAATTTAAGTTCTTTACATAATATCTTGAACTTATATTATATATTTATACTATATGATGAAAGCAATAGAAGAAAATAGCCATGATTTTGTTTTCATTTTTTTTAATTTTCCTAACAATTTTATAAAAATGTTTTGAAAAACAAGTTTTTGGAAAAAAAGAAAGGAAGAAAGGTGTTTGGATAATTGTTTAAAAAATTATTTTTTAACATAAATATGCTTGTGGGATGTTTTGTGAATGAGTGATGTAATGCCTGAATGGCTCCTTGAGGACTCCTTGTATAGGCATGGAAGGCATTCTCGTTGATGCTGGAGATGAGAATGATGATCTTTTCCTATTATTTATCTCTTGAATTTTTTTTTATTATTTCTTTATAAATGGTGTTTTTCTTACTTGTCTACTGGAGGATTTGGATTCTTGATGGTGATTTTGATGACAATAACACCTTGAATTTGAATGTTGATAATGATCCCTTATCTTCATCCACAAGAGTTATTGGGTCCGTTTGGGAAAGCGGTAGAGAAGTATTTTTACGCAAGTCGAGATAAATATGTGGAGGAGATTGTCTCGTTTTACGAAAAAACACTGTTGAACGTATTTTTGAGTGAGAGTTAAGTGTTTCCAAACAAACACATTGTTTTGAATTCCTTTTAGGAGAGAAAAGGGAAAACCAACACCAAAGACCCTGAACCTCAATCAAATCAATTATGCCAGTGATTCCTCAGTAATCCACCCAATCAAACTTACCCTGATCATTAGGATTAAAGTTTCAGGATACTACAACGTACCAAGTTAGTGCAAAATTTCAAAGATACATGTGCAGTTATTGTTGTGAAACAGATAATACAGTATGATTATCAAAGATACTCTCATGACATAATTTGTTACAATAAAACCCCCCTTCTCCAAAGATTCTTGTGGCATTAGTGGCTATTCCATCTTACTTTTGCTCCAAGTGTCTAACATCAGCACTTTTTTGAGCATGTCGCTCTTCACTCTTTATAGCTAGTAGCAACTTGAATATCACTTGCATAATAAAAGAACAATTCATTATGCATAGGGTCTTAAAGTCTGCTCAGCTTAAGATCATCAGTGAAGACATATTTTCTTGGCTAAGATTGTTTTCCTAGATTTCAGTTTTTTTAATCACTTTAGTTCTTTTTATCACATATGTAATCCTTTTTTTTTTTTTTTTGCTTATGTTATGTGCATTTATATGTTCTGTTTAGCATTTTAAAAATTACAAGATATTTAAATGTAACAGTCATAAAACTCATGAAATTTGGGCTATTCACATGGCATGAATATATAATGATAGATTGATTGTCATCTTTTGCTCCCAAAGACACAATTTTCCATAGGACAGCCTATTGAAGCTTTACAAATCAAGAAGCTCCAATCTGTACCTTCATATTACCAACCATATCTATAATTTCATCACTGTTATGAAATTAGTTTCAACATTGAAATACAATCTTCGCTGGAAATTTAAAATCAAGAGTGAATCTGTATCACCCATTAGAGATTGAAATAAAACTGTCTCTGGCAATGTCGCAACAATCTAGACAGTTATAAGAAGATCGTAAGTAGCTGTACATAATTTGGTATTTTTCTGATCTAAAATCTGCATTATCTTGTCAACATAAGCAATGAGGACAGAGGATGCCCTGCTATGTAGTTCTTCACTTATCCCTCACACAAGCTGAAATGAAAAAGTTATTTCAGATCACACAAGGGCCCCAAAATAAATGCATGTTCATATGATCTGCTCAAGCCAAAGTTGACAAAACTAGATAAAAAAAAACTGATGAAAATTTGTTAAAACTGAGTAGAAAAAGATAGTAAAAAGTCAGTTTTTTATTTTTATTAAGCACATATAGCCTCTTATTAAAGGCAATCTTACTCGGGGCACTGTCACATATTAAATGTGAGTACCTCTCCAAATGGGAATTCAATCATTGATTCACCACGTTATAAGAGATCAGACCTTTTACTAGGCCCAACTCCCATTGGTAGTTTTGTTTTGTTTCCTCTATAATATTTTCGGACATAAAACCAAAAATATATAAATTTAATTCAACTACAATCAAACCAATGTGAACTTTTAACACATGCCTTCACCAATTAAATCAGCAGTCCGATTAATGACATCAACTCAAATATTATAAATAGATGCACATTCAGTGGATGATGCAGCTTCAGTTGAAATCAAGAGCAAATGAAGTTTGAGGCTTGAGTAACCAATACAGTTGGAGGCAGTAAGCACATAAGTAATTAGTGCAAAACTAAATTTCAGACAAAAGATTAAAATACATTTTACACTCTTTTATTGGTAAGGATAGAAAACAGTGTGTTAGCCAAAGGTCCAATAAAGATTCAAGCTATTGCAGTATGATCGGAACTTGGGGTTCTATAGACAAATATAAACCCTGTTAATCCTTTTTTTTTTCCCCAACTCTGTGCGTGTGTGTGTGTGAGTATCAATCAAAACAAAGGGAATTCTTACGGATGGATGGATCACAACTTATTTGTGCTCTTAAATGTCTGTTATCAGATTCGTCAAGAATGCAGAAAGCTTTCTTGAATGCGTCACTAATAGAATGGTGAATTTTAAAAATTATCAACATCAAATGTTTTTATTCGTAAACATGATGGCAAATATTTAAAAAAAGCTTCACCAATGCCCTGTCCACTGTATAGTACATCTTGGAAAATTATTATCAGAAGTCAATGAATCAGCCAATAATTTGAAAGTCATTTAACCCTACATATCAATTATACTAAGTTCAATCAAAAGAAGCCTAGTGTATAACAGGAAATATGCTGTTGCCTAATTCCATTTTGATATGTAATAATAATAAATAAATAGCAGAATAACAGAATAAAGGGTAGCTATAAGAGGCAGTTAATGACTAACTAACAGAGCCACTATACAGCCTACATATATAGAGATAAAGCAACTCCTTGTAACCCAGATTATGATTGGCATGGATTAGTGCGATGCTCAGTTCTCACTTTCTCTCTCGTTTCCTCTCTTCCTCTGTCTCTCTTCTTTATTTCCCTCTATTTCCTTGGTTTCCCTCTCATTCTCCTTCTCCCCGTTTTCTCTTTCATTCCTATTTACAATCATCTAACACATTTCCTCTGTAAGATACAACACTCTCCACCAAGGATAGAAGATTACCCTATAAGTTTCCTTGATCTCTCAAAGGCTTCCAAGAAATGAACCAAAACGTAAATAAATAAGAGGTTGAATGGCATAACCTGCTAATATACTTTAACCCTGTAAATTTTAAAAATGAGAGAGAGAGAGCGCCACTCTAACTTTGTATCTTTAATCTATGCCAAATTAGGGAATAGGCAAGGTAATCCAGAGGATAAGCAGATTTAGTCTAAAGAAGTAAGCCAATAACCATTCTGGTTATAATACCGTAGTGAATGATTTAACTATAATAAAGGAAGATGCATAAACAGAGTGACAGAAGCAAACACAGAAGTAGAGAAAAGGGTCTCTCAATGTCTCATTACAGAAGCTTCAGAGAGAACATAAGTGAGACTGAATATAAATCTCTAAATCTCATTTTACATTGGTGCATTCATTATCAATTTTCAAACGAATTTTTTTTTATCAAGATTTTATCTTCATTGGCAAATTTCGTAAGAGCCTTTAGAAGATTAACCTTATTTAATCAGATAGCCATTTGAATCATTTACCAACTTCATGATATGCGTTGAAGCTCTGCCACCCAAGTTACCCATGAATTCTTTGAATCTTTTATACCTATACAGAATCTCTCCTGTTGGGTGAGATGTAGCCTTATCAAGAAGCTATGAAACAAGTCATCACACTGTTACTTAAGCAAGAAGGAGTAGCTCCGATGATAATTTTTTCTACCATTATAAGCTTTTAACTCGTAATCATAGTAGAATGTACACTAAGAAACTACTCCTTCCGTGTTAAGCAATCGGTGTGGAGACTATTTGCCAAGTATCCTACTTCCAAGGCAAGTCTAACATTTTAGAGCTGGTTTGGATGTGAGGTGAGGTTGAAAATAATTTTTATAGATTCTGAGGTAAAATCCAGGTTTTGAATAATATATTTTGGAAAATAACTTTTACAAATTCCGAGGTAAAACCTAGATTTTAAAAAGTAATTTATGTTTGGGAAATTATTAGCTTTTACGGATTCTGAGGCAAAAAAGTGGGTAGGAAAGAGGAAAGAAAAAGTAGGAAAGAGAAAACCTAGATTTTAAATTAAGGTTTTGTAATCAAAATAGCTTCTGAGAACAAAAATTTTACTTGGATAAAACCTGAGGTAAAACCTAAGTTTTGAAAGCTAGGATGCCGAAAAAATCCTTTAATCATACACAATTCGAACTTCCCCTTAGAAATTGACCCTACAACATCTTTGTCGCCAAATTACACACAAAAACAGATCCAGTTGGCATGCAATTACGAGAACCCAAACAAACGAAACAAAACAGGAATCTATCAGAAGGGTCAAGCCAAGTACCTCCACAGCAGAAGCAGCAAAAGCAGCAAGAGAGAATCATGGCTAGGTCATGGCAAAACGCAAGAAACCCACCGTGAGGTTCCAAATCGGAAGCGTCAGCATCCTGAGAATCGCGCTCACTCTGATTGTCTAACAAACTCTGATTAATTAAAGCCTGCCGCTGTTGCTTCTGTTGTTCCTTCTCCCGTTTCATTCGCTGGAGGTTCCATTCGAGCTTGCTAAGGTAAGAGAACTTGAAGGAGTCTCTGATACTAGATGATGGCCATATATGCATCTCTCTCTGACCTCCACACACACGAGCAGGGAAGGTGAATTGGGGAATTTGGCGTTGTGCTGATCAAGGAAACGAAGGAAGCACCTTGAACGGAAGTTAATTTTATTGGATTAAATACAGAAAGCGAATTCCAGCACCCTATTCTCTGGATATTCTCACCATTACCCAGTCACTTCCATACAAATTATGACATTTATGACTGGGCATTTCAGATAAGGACGCAGTGAGTAAGAAAAGGTGGAGTTTAGATGCAAGGTTGAAAATAGTTTTACAGATTTTGAGGTAAAACTTAAGTTTTGGAGAATAAATTTTGGAAAATAGCTTTTACAGATTTCAAGGTAAAGTTTAGGTTTTGAAAAGTGATTTATTAGCTTTTACGGATTCCGAGGCAAAAAAGTGGGTAAAAAAGAGAAAGAGAAAAAAAGTAGGAAAGAGGAAAAAGGAAAAAGTATGAAAGAAAAAACTTAGGTTTCAAACTGAGGTTTTGTAACCAAAATAGCTTTTGGGAATTTTTTTGTTTGGACAAAACCTCAGTTTTAAGGTAAAACCTAGGTTTTGAGACCAAATCTAGATTTTAAAAGTGGTTGTCAAACCGGCCTTCAATCGTTGGTGAAACATAACGTAAGCCAATCAATTCAAGTGGAGGAAAATATTTAGAGGATATTTTCAGAAAAAAATACTATTGAATTTGGTTTATTTGAAAATTCCACGAGGGAAAGGTTATAGACGTTGAATTCTGTATCTTTTAACATGTGTTGGTTGTCTTTGTGAAATTAGTGGTTTCAAGCTATTTTTTTAAAAGATAAGTGAGATTTATTCTTAATATTTTTAGAGTAGAAATTTGAGCAAAAATTTAATAGGTTCAAAATTAATAAATGAGTAGTGCAAAATAAATCACATAGTACTAATATAATTTGATAACAAGCTTGGGATTTATGAGACAGTCACCTCTACAAATATAATGTTGGAATATGGGCCAATCTTGATGGATTAGACCCAAAATCCATGTGTTGGGGCGGATGTGTATATAAGCACTCTTGTGGGAATAAATGAAATTTCCCAAAATATAATTTTATAATTCAAAATTTAAAATTCAAAATAAAATGTAGGAATACATGAAAATTCCCAAAATATAATTTTATAATTCAAAATTTAAAATTCAAAATAAGATGTGGGAACGGTAGTCTGGAGAGGATGTGGGAAAATTACAATTGCAATTTGAATTTTAATTATAAAATTCTTATCCCACATTTCAAGGAGATACAGCCGTACGAGAGAACCGAAGAGCAACTCCCTCGCTGTAAAACTCTCACTCTCTCTTCCTCTCCAAGAATTCTCTCTTCATTCTCACTGTGCATTTGTTGTGTCAAACGTTTTGGATCTAAACTTGTGATTCTCAATATGTGTGATCTGTGAAAACATCTACTCAACCAGTTTATATATACGTATGAAATCCTTCAAATATGATTTTGGAGACGAGCTCTAATGGCAAAAAACTGGAATTTGTGTACGACCCTAGTTATGGAGAGAATTTAGAGCTTGGTTGGATATAAGATTAAAAATAACTTTTACAGATTCCGAGGTAAAACATAGGTTTTGGAGAATAGATTTTGGAAAATAGCTTTTACAGATTCCGAGGCAAAACCTAGGTTTTGAAAAGTGATTTATGTTTGGGAAGTTATTAGCTTTTACGGATTTCGAGGCAAAAAAGTGGGTAGGAAAGAGAAAGAGAGAAAAAGTAGGAAAGAAGAAAGAGGAAAAAGTAGGAAAGAAAAAACCTAGGTTTCAAACTGATGTTTTACAACCAAAATAGCTTTTGGGAAAAAAAATTTTACTTGGACAAAACCTCGATTTTGAGGTAAAACCTGGGTTTTGAAACCAAACCTAGGTTTCAAAAGTGGTTGCCAAATAAGCCCTTAATTTGTACGGGCAATCAGATACTTTCGCCTAATCTGCTCATCTTAAGGTTGATTTCTTTTTCTTTCTTTGTTTTTTTTAAACCTATGATTAGGCTCTAGCTTGTTGTAAACTTGTGATAAGTTTGTAGTTGATTATAGGATTAGAGATAAGGCTATAGTTCCAATTTAAATAAAAAAATGGATGGTTCAAATTTATAGTTCCACAAAACTATTATTAACATAAATAAATTTAAAGTGTAAGAAGCAAATGAGAGAATCTCTGGAGCGCTCTCCAGCTTCATTTCAAACAACCAGAGCATTTGTTATCAAATAAATCTCACAGGCTCACATCTAATACACAATAGCTGTGTTTGATAAGCCCGTTTTGCCAACGGATGCGCTTACTGAGACAAAATTCCTCTCACATAAACTACCTCGGAATCTGTGTCCGTTTTCCCAACGGCCTATCCAAATACACCCAATGGTATTTAAAAATTAGGGCTTGTTTGGAAACCAGGTTTGAAACCTAGGTTTCACAGAATCCGAGGTAAAAACTAGGTTTTGAAAAGTGATTTATGTTTGGGAAGATATAGCTTTTACGGATTCCGAGGCAAAAAAGTGGGTAGGAAAGATAAAAGTAAGAAAGAGAAAGAGAGAAAAAGTAGGAAAGAGAAAATCTAGGTTTTGCAAAATCAAATCCCAAACAAGCCCTTAGAAGTATGGGTTGATTTGGTTTTAAGAAGAATATGAATCAAACTAAAGACTGGGTAGGGAAAAATTAAATTTTTAATGGGTTCAGTTTCGTTCACGTGTAGATCAATATATATATATATATATATATAAAGCATATTCTGTGTCTCTTCCTTCCCCCAACTGTGCACTCAATTTATTTGTGATCAAAATTTACTATCAGTCTCTTGAGTTTGGGCTCTAGCCAATAAAAACATATTGAATTTGATATGCTGAGACATTTTCACTCTTAAATTAAAAAAAAATTATTTAGTTCTAACTTCAAGGCTCACCATTTTTATTCATCGATAATTATGAATATTTTTATAACCTAAATAAAAAGATATAAATCTCAGTTGTAACTGGAACCAAACCAATGGATTTGTGATTGGTACGGTTAGCTTAATTTAGTTTTGACCCCTGCTGTTATGATTACAAAATCCAGCTAAAAGTAATTATATATTGTACATGTTTGGAAGAACTTCTTCCTCACGGTGCATGTAAATTAAGACAAATCTATCTCTACATCTGTTAAAACCATCTCAAAATCCATAAAAACCATATTGAAATCTGTAAACTCTTATCGGAATCCGTAAACTCATTTCTAAATAAATACACCCATTACCTGAGGATGGAGCATGCAGCGAATAGCACAAACCAACTTCTCAATTGAAAAACTCATGGACTGGGATAGATGGGCTCAGGGCCTACTCCTTGGGCATGTACTCACTCCCCCAAAAAAAGCTGATTGCCAAAGAATGGCACCACAGTTGTTGGACACTAAAATGTGGGGGGAAAAAGAGGCTTGTGATCTGATGGTAGGTAGGATTCTACAAAGTTTCACTTTTGGGAACGAGGTAGAGAAGTACTTTTACGTAAGCCGAGGTAAATATGTTGAGAAGATTACCTCGTTTTGCGGAAAAAAACTGTTGAACGTACTTTTGGGGAGTAAATAAGCTTTTACAAACAAGCACAATACATTACCGCAAGCTCTAAGGCCAGCCGCAGTTGTCCCAGCACCTCCGTGATGTACCTTGTAACATGTGCACCTTCCAATCAAACCTTTTCTTTTCGGCGACAGTCAAACTTCAATTTACATATGAAACACAGTTCTGTGTCTACTGAGGAAAACTGTTCATTTACCACTGCAGAGCATCGTGGGAACATCCAATCATGCGGACAGTTGTCCAAGAAGTACACAGACTTCTTCGTCTCTATCATTGAGAAAAACTAGTTAATACACGATTCACAATGGGAAGAATGCCGGATATTAAAATTGGTGTGTTAATGTGCATGGTCTAAACAGAAGAAGAACTCACAATTCCCTAGACCAAGACCACCCCAGCCTTTGTTGATGATGCCTCTTTGTCCCGTTTGTTAAGAATCATCAAGTGAAGCAGCCCAATTCTTCCAATTCCTCCAACAGGCCCCATGTGATGTTATAGTATTATCTGCGTGTATTATCTGTTCACTACTGTATATAGGTCCATTATGTGCGTTTGGTTTATCTGCTTTCCAGATTCTTCCTTTGGTGTAACACGTGTATATACCCTATGCCATTTAGGGTTACCAAACTTGCTATTTATAGTGTACAGTAACAGACTAATGGATATAGTGATCATCCCACTATTTCCCTTTGTGTATTTCTGCTTACCCTTTATCTTGGTATCAGAGCCTGTCTGCGTCGCCGTCACCATGTCTTCATCTAGCGATTCCCAACGACGAAACCAGAGCACCCCAACTCACCCCCAAACTTCGTCCACCAGCACTGTGATTTCTGAGTCTCTCCTTGCCAAGCTAGCAGAAAAACACCATTTCCCCACTCAGAGTTGTTCGGTCAAGCTGGACCGCACAAATTATCTTGTATGGATCACCCACGTCTTACTAGTTATAAAAGGTTACAAGCTCGAAGGTTTTATCAATGGCACTAAACTGTGTCCTCCTCAGTTCGTTGCCGGAGAAGATGGTGTTACTGTTAATCCAGCCTTCGAAGACTGGGTTGCAGCTGACCAACTCTTGTTTGGTTGGCTCTTGAACACGATGACGTTGGAGATATCCACCGAGATGACTGGAGTGTCATCGTCTGCCGGACTATGGCTTGCTGCTAAGCAACTTGCAGGAGCCCAGACTAAGTCTCGCTTAATCATGCTAAGATCCGAGTTTCAATGTACCAGGAAGGGAGCGATGAAAATGACTGATTATCTGTCAAAGCTAAAGAATGTTGCTGACCAGCTTGCTCTTGCTGGGAGCCCAGTGTCTTCGTCTAACCTAGTCGTTCAAGCTTTGGCTGGGTTAGATGGTGAATACAACCCTGTGGTTGTTCAGCTGTCTCAACAGGCCGAGACGCTCACCTGGATTGAACTTCAGGCCTCTTTACTTACCTTTGAGAGTCGGCTAGACCAGTTGAATCAATTTGCTAGCCTCTCTGTTTCCAATACAACGTTTGCTAACTTTGCTAAGTCATCTGCCAGTGGTCTTCCAAATTTCAGGAGTAATAGTTCATGCCGAGGTGGAAGAGGCAGAGGCCGTCATGGTAGAGCCCGTGGTCTGTACTCTGCTGGTAGCACCGACAACATTCCTGTTTGTCAGCTATGCACCAAGATTGGTCACTTTGTTGAAAACTGCTTCCATCGTTTCGATCGTTCATTTGCTCCACCCTCCACTAGAGGAAGATCATCAAATGCCAACTATAACACCAGAAGGAGCAACTTCACCTCTGAGTTTGATAGTGCCTATTGGGCGTCTCCAGCAACTGTAACAGATGATGCCTGGTACATGGATAGTGGAGCCACAAGCCACATCACAAATAACCTGAGTAAGCTTGAGTCGCCTGTTGATGTCAACGGTAAGACCAATGTTATTTTGGGAGATGGACATAGATTGCATGTAAAGAAGTTAGGATCATCC